>PIJE02000072.1:142453-169953 GCA_002895965.2 Coryphaenoides rupestris | reverse complement strand
AACAACATTCCTGGTCTCTTCCAGGCGTATTCCCAGGATGCATACCTCAAAGGCCACGAAGCGTACAGCGGAAACGCCCGCCACATCCCCGCGCCCCCCCCCATCTGCTACCCTCGGCTAGAGGCCACCAAGGCCCAGACCTCCGAGGAGGACCGCCCGACGCCGGCGGAGGCAGAGCTCCAGGCCACACCCCCGACCCCAACCCCAACCTCGACTCCGACCCCGACCCCGCCCGGCACCGCTACTCCACAGCCACCACCGGAGACGCAGACGGTGGTGTGCGTGTGCAACGAGAGCGAGAGAGTGCAGAGGACGGTGGTGCCGGCGACGACGACCCCCGACCCGGTGGACCCTGAACCAGGCTCGACCAATCGTGGTACGGTAGCCTCGGTGACACCCGTCAAGGTGGGCTCGGCGGCGGAATCCCCGGTTTACACGGGTTGTAGAACCCCCTTGTCTGGACGGACCCCCCCGCCCAAAGCCATCCCCGCCGGCATCAACCACTACTCCCCCTCCTCCTCCCCGGCGAGCGCCTCCTCCTCCCCACACCACCTGAACATCGACTGGAGGAACTACACCACTTACAAGGACTACATCGACACCAAGCGTCTGCACAACTACGGCTGCCGCACCATCCAGGAGCGCCTGGACAGCCTGCGCGCCGCCGCCAGCGGCAGCTCCGCCTACTCCCAGCAAGCCACGCCCCCTCCGCCCGGCTCTGCCCAACGGAGCCAGGCGCTGTGCTCCCAGGTCGGACGGAGGAGCACCTCCCACGACCGGGGGGCGACCGAGGTAGCTCGTTCGCAAGGACCCTCCGTCCCATGCCCGTTACGTAGCACTTCCCAGGAGAGACTAGGGGCAGGTGGAGGAGGAGGAGGAGATGGAGGAGAGAGGATGACCTCCTCCTCCAGGAACTGGTCTCGCAGCGTCTCCCAGGACACTTTGCACTCTACGACCCCCACAGGGGCACCGAAGCCTCGGGCGAGGTCCTGCGACAATCTGGGACGCCGGCCTGGGGAGACGGGGGTGGGCATCCCCGGGGCGTGCCAGGGTGAGGAGGCTAGAGCCAGCCGGTCGGGGGCGGGCCTCAGACCTCTTCCCCAGACTCCCAGCGTCCTGACTGGGCAGGAGGGAGGGCAAGGAGGAGTGGGCCTCTCCAACTCTGTGTTTACTAAAGGTCCCGCTGACCCTGTGCTGGCCATCAGCATACTCTCCCGCCTGCCTGTCAAAAACTTGCCTTCCGACCCCCCCGCGGACCACCCCAAAGACCAAAGAGCGGTCGCCACGGGCAACCACCTGAACCATGCCTCGCTGCAGCACCTGCAGCTCCGGGGGCGGGCCGACAGCCTGAAGATGGACAGCAGGCAGGAGGGGGCGGGACAAGTGCCCAGGTCCTCTTCCTGTTCGGGCTCCGCCTGCAAGCTTCCCGCCCAGAGGCCGCTGCAGAGCGTGGCCGTCTCCTCCCCGTCGGGCCTCGCCATCGACGCCCACAGCCCTGTGACCCTGAGGTCGAAGGTCAAGGAGGTCTCCGCGGCGGGCTCTGCCAGCGCGCCCACCGTCGGGACCGGCGGGGGCAGGGCTGCGGTGGGCGTCGCCGGTCTGGGCGTGATCATGAGGAGGGATCGGAACGTGGGCCTGCTGCCCCTCCGCCCTCCGTCCTACATCCTGGCCGTGAATGACCTGGGAGGAGCCTCCTCCTCCTCCTCCTCCCCTTCCCCCTCCTCTAAGTTGGGGAGATCGTGCCCGGCCATAGGGGGCGCCGGCAAGCAGACTTACTTGCCGGCGGACTCCCGCAGGGAGCTGGTGGGCCGGAGGCTGGGGGACACGCGGCGAGCCTCGGGCTCCAACGACCTGGACGACTCGCTGAACTCCATCCCCTTCATAGGTAAGACACGCCCCCCTGCACGGTTCTCTGCAATGCACTGTCCTGTCAGAGCTAACACACACACACACACATACACACACACTGCACAGTCCTGTCAGAGCTAACACACACACCACCATCACCACTAGACTGTCCTGATCTCTGACCTGAGTGACACATGGACAGCGGGTTATTGTAAATGGTAAATGGACTTCATTTTTATATATAACGCTTTTATCCAAATAATTTCTTCACAATTCTGCCTCACATCCACCACCTGTTCATACACACATTGATACACAGCACAGACGGCATGTGTGTGTGTCAACCGTGTAAGTTCAGAAGGAAACTTTTTACTGTACTTTTTACTGTAAGAATAAGATAAAAAAAAATAAATAAAAATAACATAAAAATAAATAATAAAAAACATATAAAAATAATAAATAAAACATATAAAATATAATAAATATAACATATATAAAATATAATAAATATAACATATAAAATATAATAAAATAAAAAAATAAAAATAAAAATATAATAAAAATATAATAAATATAACATATAAAAATATAATAAATATAACATATAAAAATATAATAAATATAACATATAAATAAAAATATAAAAATATAAATATAATATAAAATATAATAAATATAACATATATAAAATATAATAAATATAACATATAAAATAAATAATATAATAATAATATAATAATAATAATAAATATAAATATAATAAAATAATAATACAATAATAATAAAAAATAAATTAAAAAATAATAATAAATGATAATAAATATAATAATACATGATAATAAATATAATAATAAATGATAATAAATATAATAATACATGATAATAAATATAATAATACATGATAATAAATATAATAATACATGATAATAAATATAATAATACATGATAATAAATATAATAATACATGATAATAAATATAATAATACATGATAATAAATATAATAATACATGATAATAAATATAATAATAAATGATAATAAATATAATAATACATGATAATAAATATAATAATACATGATAATAAATATAATAATACATGATGAGCAGGCTTTACTGTAGGAGTGAATGAGGAGTAAGCATTCCATTGTACTTACATTGAACTAGGTCCTGCACCACACACACACACACACACACACACACACGCACACACACTGTACTGACCTGTCAGAGCTAACACACACACACACTCACAGCAATTTAGAAATGACGCGGTCGTGATTGTAATGATTTCATCATTGGGTGAAAAAGAAAAAAAATCACTTTGTGTGAACACATCCACCTTTAGGCATCTGAAGCACACGCACACACACACACACACAGACACACGCACACACACACTACCTGCCAAAATACCTTCTGCCTGCACACACACACACCTATGTCTCTACACACACACACACACACTCACAGCAATTTAGAAATAATGAGGTCGTGATTGTGATGATTTCATCATTGGGTGAAAAAGAAAAAAAATCACTTTGTGTGAACACATCCACCTTTAGGCATCTGAAGCACACGCACACACACAGACACACAGACACACGCACACACACACTACCCGCCAAAATACCTTCTGCCTGGGGACATGCACCTGTGTCTGTACACACACACACACACACACACACACACACACATACACTACCCACCAAAATACCTTATGACTGCACACACACACACCTATGTCTGTACACACACACACACACACACACACACAATGACACACACTACCCACCAAAATACCTCATGACTCCACACACACACCTATGTCTGTACACATTCACACACTGACACACACACACACACACACACACACTGTACTGACCTGTCAGAGCTAACACACACACACACACACACACACACACACACACACACACACACACACACACTGTACTGACCTGTCAGAGCTAACACACACACACACACACACACACACACACACTGTACTGACCTGTCAGAGCTACACACACACACACACACACACACACACACTGTACTGACCTGTCAGAGCTAACACACACACACACATACACACACACTGCACAGTCCTGTCAGAGCTAACACACACACCACCATCACCACTAGACTGTCCTGATCTCTGACCTGAGTGACACATGGACAGCGTGTTATTGTAAATGGTAAATGGACTTCATTTTTATATATAACGCTTTTATCCAAATAATTTCTTCACAATTCTGCCTCACATCCACCACCTGTTCATACACACATTGATACACAGCACAGACGGCATGTGTGTGTGTCAACCGTGTAAGTTCAGAAGGAAACTTTTTACTGTACTTTTTACTGTACTACTGTACTTCACTGTAGGAGTGAATGAGGAGTAAGCATTCCATTGTACTTACATTGAACTAGGTCCTGCACCACACACACACACACACACACACACACACACGCACACACACTGTACTGACCTGTCAGAGCTAACACACACACACACTCACAGCAATTTAGAAATGACGCGGTCGTGATTGTAATGATTTCATCATTGGGTGAAAAAGAAAAAAAAAAAAACTTTGTGTGAACACATTCACCTTTAGGCATCTGAAGCACGCGCACACACACACACACACAGACACACGCACACACACACTACCTGCCAAAATACCTTCTGCCTGCACACACACACACCTATGTCTCTACACACACACACACACACTCACAGCAATTTAGAAATAATGAGGTCGTGATTGTGATGATTTCATCATTGGGTGAAAAAGAAAAAAAATCACTTTGTGTGAACACATCCACCTTTAGGCATCTGAAGCACACGCACACACACAGACACACAGACACACGCACACACACACTACCCGCCAAAATACCTTCTGCCTGGGGACATGCACCTGTGTCTGTACACACACACACACACACACACATACACTCCACAAATACCTTCACACACACACACACACACACACACACACATACACACACACACACACACACTATGATACACACACACACACACACACACACACACACCACACACTGTACTGACCTGTCAGAGCTGACACACACACACACACGACTACCTGTCAGAGCAACACACACACACACACACTGTACTGACCTGTCAGAGCTACACACACACACACACACACACACACACACACTGTACTGACCTGTCAGAGCTAACACACACACACACATACACACACACTGCACAGTCCTGTCAGAGCTAACACACACACCACCATCACCACTAGACTGTCCTGATCTCTGACCTGAGTGACACATGGACAGCGTGTTATTGTAAATGGTAAATGGACTTCATTTTTATATATAACGCTTTTATCCAAATAATTTCTTCACAATTCTGCCTCACATCCACCACCTGTTCATACACACATTGATACACAGCACAGACGGCATGTGTGTGTGTCAACCGTGTAAGTTCAGAAGGAAACTTTTTACTGTACTTTTTACTGTACTACTGTACTTCACTGTAGGAGTGAATGAGGAGTAAGCATTCCATTGTACTTACATTGAACTAGGTCCTGCACCACACACACACACACACACACACACGCACACACACTGTACTGACCTGTCAGAGCTAACACACACACACACTCACAGCAATTTAGAAATGACGCGGTCGTGATTGTAATGATTTCATCATTGGGTGAAAAAGAAAAAAAATCACTTTGTGTGAACACATCCACCTTTAGGCATCTGAAGCACACGCACACACACAGACACACAGACACACGCACACACACACTACCCGCCAAAATACCTTCTGCCTGGGGACATGCACCTGTGTCTGTACACACACACACACACACACACTGACACACACACATACACTACCCACCAAAATACCTTATGACTGCACACACACACACCTATGTCTGTACACACACACACACACACACACACACAATGACACACACTACCCACCAAAATACCTCATGACTCCACACACACACCTATGTCTGTACACATTCACACACTGACACACACACACACACACACTACCCGCCAAAATGCCTGGACACACACACACCTACAGTATGTCTGTACACACACACACACACACACACACACACACACACACACACACACACACACACAATCACATCACCCTCCCCGGACTATCTCTCTTCCTGTTAAACCGCTCATATTTCCCATCATCACATATAATGAGTGAAACCTGATGACCTAACCTGATAACCTTTACATCCGACTCTAACACACTCACAGCCTTGTGAAGACGGATGTATTTCAGCATTAAATACGTCTTCCGAATACTACTTCTCTCTGGAAGAATGTACACGCCGATATTCTGGCTGTGAAGCAGTTCCTGTGTGTGGGTGTCTTACTGCAGTACCCTATAACTGATACTGCAGTACTACAGGCTGTTTGTAAGATAAGATAAGATAAGTATTGCTTTTAATTAGACAGGTATCAATAAATTAAGGGATTGTACATATGTGAGTAGGGCTGGGCATAACTACTATTGTTATTGTTGCTATGTCGCCCAGCCCTGTGTATGGTATTATGGGACGGGCAACAGGTTTTTACTGCGACACCACAGGCTGCTTCCACATGCCCACCTCATCACCCCACCTCGGGTGTCAGGCCCCCCATGTTGATCACACTATATGGGAATACTTGTTGTTGTGTTGATTGATGGTTTGGCTTATGGGTTGGAGGGGCGCGTGTCTCTCTCTGAGCTGATCTCCAAGAGTGTTGGAACGGGTCGGAACTTGACCTGCCAATCATCTCCCCCCCCTGTGCCCGCCCCCCCCGCTGCTAGGCTAAGCTAAGCTAGGCTAGGCTAGGCTAGCGGAGACGTGGCTGTGTGGATCGATTCCGGACTCTGCGCTGCAGCTGGCAGGCTTCCAACTCGTCAGAGCGGACCGTGACACAGAACTCTCCGGCAAAACGAAAGGCGGAGGTTTGTGTTTCTACACTAACAGTGGCTGGTGTAACGACGTGACAGTGATCCTACAACACTGTTCTCCTGATCTGGAATCTTTTTTCATTAATTGCAAACCTTTTTATTCCCCCCGCGAGTTCGTCTCATTCATTCTGGTCGGTGTTTACATTCCACCGCGAGCCGACGTGCAGGAGGCACAGCGCATGCTCGCCGAACAGATACTGAGTGTGGAGCGGACAAACCCGGACTCTTTAGTTATTGTCCTCGGTGACTTTAACAAAGGAAATCTCACCCATGAACTCCCCAAATACAGACAGTTTATTAAATGCCCGACCAGAGAGGAGAACATTCTGGATCACTGTTACACCACAGTAAGCAGTGCTTATCACGCCGTCCCCCGAGCTGCACTGGGACACTCTGACCACGTCATGGTCCACCTGATTCCTGCATACAGGCAGAAATTAAAGCTCTCTAAACCTGCTGTGAGGACATCAAAGAAGTGGACCAGTGAAGCTGTGGAGAATCTTAAGGCGTGTTTGGACTAGGGCTGGGCGATTTTTTCGGTTTAAACAATTAATTTGCATTTTTACTTTCCTACGGTTTGTGAAATGGCTGAACCGAAAAATCGGGATTTACAAACAGTTCTAGACTCCGCAGATTTGTTTTGCTTTAGGGGGGCCAGAGTTGAACCAACTAAGAACCGACTACGTCAGAGGCTGGGGGCGGTCTGGGGGCGGGATTAGCAAGTCCGCCAAAAACTTTCTGAGCTCCATTTCACAACAAACCCCGACAATGGAAGTGACTACTCCGATACAACCGCACCGATACCACTTTGGCAACGCAACGTTAACCTTGTAATATTCTTAGCCAAGGAATATTGAAATAAAGAGATGCAACCGAGTTGGCGTTTATGGATGTTTAATAGCAACTGTGCATGGTACCGAGCATGGGCGTAGAATTTAGTGGGGACGCTGGGGACATGTCCCCACCAATTAACGGAGCACCCCCCCCATCAGAACCGCGAATTAACGGAGCACCACCCCCCCCATCAGAACCGCGAATTAACAGCGCACCCCCCCCCATCAGAACCGCGAATTAACAGCGCACCCCCCATCAGAACGGCCGAATTAACAGCGCCACGCCCACTCAGTACCCGGGTGAGAAGGCGAGGGGAGGGAGGTGAGGATGTGTTGTGCGAGGTGAGGGGGAGGGGGGGGGGGGGAGGGGGGGGGGTGGGGGGGTGGGTGGGGGTCAGTTTTCAACTCACACAATAACTCAACATTGTTCAGTTGATACAAAACAATACACTCACTTTTTCAGTTCATTCCTCATCCACAAATCCATCAAATTCTTCATCTTCAGTCCTTATACACACACCATAATATTACCGGTATGTTGAAGCACAGTACGTATTACTCCGCAAGGCTAGTATTACGCCGCGGTAGCCGTAATGCGCCGACAATCCATCAAGTATTACGCCGCGGTAGCCGTAATGCGCCGACAATCCATCAAGTATTACGCCGCGGTAGCCGTAATGCGCCGACAATCCATCAAGCGGTGCGGCTTGACAGATTTTTGAGCGCCGTGTACCACATAAAATCGGTTCGAGGTTAATACATAAGGCGCACCGGATTATAAGGCGCACTGTCGATTTTTGAGAAAATTACAGGATTTTAAGTGCGCCTTATAGTCCGAAAAATACGGTACCCAAATGTAAGTACTTGTACTTGTACTCGGTCTGAGGTAACACACACACACACTCACAGCAATTTAGAAATGACGCGGTCGTGATTGTAATGATTTCATCATTGGGTGAAAAAGAAAAAAAATCACTTTGTTTGAACACATTCACCTTTAGGCATCTGAAGCACGCGCACACACACACACACACAGACACACGCACACACACACTACCTGCCAAAATACCTTCTGCCTGCACACACACACACCTATGTCTCTACACACACACACACACACTCACAGCAATTTAGAAATAATGAGGTCGTGATTGTGATGATTTCATCATTGGGTGAAAAAGAAAAAAAATCACTTTGTGTGAACACATCCACCTTTAGGCATCTGAAGCACACGCACACACACAGACACACAGACACACGCACACACACACTACCCGCCAAAATACCTTCTGCCTGGGGACATGCACCTGTGTCTGTACACACACACACACACACACACACACACACACATACACTACCCACCAAAATACCTTATGACTGCACACACACACACCTATGTCTGTACACACACACACACACACACACACACAATGACACACACTACCCACCAAAATACCTCATGACTCCACACACACACCTATGTCTACACACACACACACACACCACAACACAACACACACTACCCGAAAACACACACACACACACACACACACACACCACACACACACACAACACACACACACACACACACACACACACACACACACACACCCACACACACACACACACACACACACACACACACACACACACACACACACACACACACACACACACACACACTGCTACAACCACACACACACACATCACATATAATGAGTGAAACCTGATGACCTAACCTGATAACCTTTACATCCGACTCTAACACACTCACAGCCTTGTGAAGACGGATGTATTTCAGCATTAAATACGTCTTCCGAATACTACTTCTCTCTGGAAGAATGTACACGCCGATATTCTGGCTGTGAAGCAGTTCCTGTGTGTGGGTGTCTTACTGCAGTACCCTATAACTGATACTGCAGTACTACAGGCTGTTTGTAAGATAAGATAAGATGTGGGTGTCTTACTGCAGTACCCTATAACTGATACTGCAGTACTACAGGCTGTTTGTAAGATAAGATAAGATAAGTATTGCTTTTAATTAGACAGGTATCAATAAATTAAGGGATTGTACATATGTGAGTAGGGCTGGGCAAGAACTCAATATTATTGTGTAAAATTCCCCCATAACTACTATTGTTAGTGTTGCTATGTCGCCCAGCCCTGTGTATGGTATTATGGGACGGGCAACAGGTTTTTACTGCGACACCACAGGCTGCTTCCACATGCCCACCTCATCACCCCACCTCGGGTGTCAGGCCCCCCATGTTGATCACACTATATGGGAATACTTGTTGTTGTGTTGATTGATGGTTTGGCTTATGGGTTGGAGGGGCGCGTGTCTCTCTCTGAGCTGATCTCCAAGAGTGTTGGAACGGGTCGGAACTTGACCTGCCAATCATCTCCCCCCCCTGTGCCCGCCCCCCCCGCTGCTAGGCTAAGCTAAGCTAGGCTAGGCTAGGCTAGGCTAGGCTAGTCTAGCATGGGGTTTGAGAGAGAGAGAGAGAGAGAGAGAGAGAGAGAGAGAGAGAGAGATGCAGTTGTCAGGCCAGGGCGTGCGGCGTCACGTGATGTTGGAGCTCTGCGCGGTGACGTCAGCGTTGGCACGGCCTGCTCAGGGTTTTGGAATGTCTGCTCTGCAAACCACATCACATGGTTCATGTCAAGTCGGCCCATTAAATGCCCATTAAATGTAAATCATTTTTTTTAAATACAATTAATTGGTTATAGGAATCGCATTATTTGAATCCTCTCAATCTCTGGTGGTTTTGTGTTTTCTGATCCGGGGGCTGTTCAGGGTTTGGACAGACATGATGTAGGAGACAATTAATTTTTCCACAAACAGATGATCACAATAACCAAAATGGGAAACAAAAACCCGACTAAGCCTTAATTATAATTATTATATACAGTATATCATATATACTTTTTAGAAATGTATAGATTTGTAGAAATGGTCCATCTATTGTATTGCACCGTCAACATTTTCATTTGTTCTTTACCTTGTCCGGCTTGCCATATACGTGTATGTTTCATAGTACAGCATATTGCCTGATACTGAAGCCAGTCAGTGACACAATGACACAGTCTAAGTGATGTTATATTGGTGTGTGCGTGACATGTGTGTGTGTGTGTGTGTGTCTGGTGCAGGATAACATGAGTCTACACCAGCGTGTCTCATGGCTGCCTGGAAGCATGTAGTAATCAGACAGCGATAGCACAATCACTCTGTTATCTGCAAATGAAAACATTACGCCGATACCCGGAACTGCTGCAGCATCCATGTAGTCCCTGAGCGGATTAATTATTCTTACATACAGGACCTTTAAGTGCATAAAATATAAGTTTGAAGTCTGATATAGAAACCACACAGTCACAGTGATCGCTATATATTCAAGATTCAAGGTTCAAGGTACAACTCTAAACAATCAGTAATGGTACCTAGTAAGTACAGTCAAAGGTTTTCTTCTGAACCCTATTCTTAAAAACGTAAATACTAAAACAACTCTGAACAATTAGTAATATAGTACCTAATAAGTAAAAAAAAATAGGTAAAAGTAAAAAGTGTAAAAGTAAAAATAGGTCGTAATACTCTGGCTGTTGGTGCACAAATGTATTAAATGTGTCTGCGTGCAGTACAGTAGTATTCTTATTCTAGCATAGAAATGGTAAGTAGTAGATAGTAGCAGCAACATGTTATGATAAAGTACAATTGTAAATGATGTGTGACCAGTGCAGTGAGTTCACCCTATAAGTCACGAGAGCTCCTGTCCTGCCAGCTCATGTGCAGCGTATTTGCATGCGTGCCTCTGACTCATCGTACAGGCTGCAGACACAGACCACAGCTTCCATCCCATGATGTCATCCACCGACCACGGCCTTATCTCTGTGGGTGTGTGTGTGTGTGTGTGTGTGTGTGTGTCGGTCTGTCTATCTCTCTGTCTATCTGTCTGTCTATCTGTCTGTCTGTCTGTCTGTGTGTCTGTGTGTCTCTCTGTGTGTCTCTCTGTGTGTCTGTCTGTCTGTCGATCTGTGTGTGTGTGTGTGTGTCTGTCTGTGTCTGTGTGACAGCGCGTCGGCGGCGGCATGCGTCCCTGGAAGCAGATGTACGTGGTCTTGCGGGGACACGCCCTCTGCCTGTACCGGGACAAGAAGGAGGCGCAGGCACACGCCCACTCCCGGCCCGTGGACGAGCCGCAGCCAATCTGCATCAAGGCCTGCTTGATTGACATCTCGTACAGCGACACCAAGCGCAAGAACGTACTGCGGCTCACCACGGCCGACTGTGAGTTCCTGTTCCAGGCTGAGGACCGGGAGGACATGCTGGCCTGGATCCAGGTCATCCAGCAGAGCCTGGACCACGAGGTCAGACCACTATATATACTACTGCTATACATATACTACTATATATATACTACTATATCTATATACTGTATCATCCAGCAGAGCCTGGACCACGAGGTCAGACTGCTATACATACAGTATATTACTACTATAGTACTGTATAAACTACTATTGGACATATACTACTGTACATATACTGCATAATCCAGGAGGTCAGACTGCTATACATACTACTGCTATACATATACTTTACTCTCTCTTTATTACATCTCTTCTCTCTCTTTAATACATCTCTCTCTCTCTCTTTATTGCATCTCTCTCTCTCTTTATTAGATCTCTCTCTCTTTATTCCATCTCTCTCTCTCTTTATTACATCTCCCGCTATCTTTATTACATCTCTCTCTCTCTCTTTATTCCATCTCTCTCTCTTTATTCCATCTCTTCTCTCTCTATTTATTCCATCTCTCTCTCTTTATTACATCTCTCTCTCTCTTTATTAGATCTCTCTCTCTTTATTCCATCTCTCTCTCTTTATTCCATCTCTTCTCTCTCTCTTTATTCCATCTCTCTCTCTCTTTATTCCATCTCTTCTCTCTCTATTTATTCCATCTCTCTCTCTTTATTACATCTCTCTCTCTCTTTATTAGATCTCTCTCTCTTTATTCCATCTCTCTCTTTATTCCATCTCTTCTCTCTCTCTTTATTCCATCTCTTCTCTCTCTATTTATTCCGTCTCTCTCTCTTTATTCCATCTCTCTCTCTCTTTATTACATCTCCCTCTCTTTATTACATCTCTCTCTCTCTTGATTCCATCTCTTCTCTCTTTCTCTTTATTACATCTCTTCTCTCTCTCTCTCTCTTTATTACATCTCTTCTCTCTCTCTTCATTACATCTCTTCTCTCCCTCTCTTTAATACTCTCTATTCTATTTCTTCTCTCTGAATACACAGGACTTTCCTCACGTGTATATATATATATATATATATATATATATATATATATATATATGTATATAACTATGTACTGTATATATATTGTGTTATGTATCTTTCAGAACGCTGTGATGACCAGTCGGGACCTCATCAGCCGCAAGATCAAGGAGTACAACACCTTGATGAGGTATGCAGGGTGGAGAGACATAGAGAGAGACAGGGAGAGAGAGACAGAGACAGAGAGAGAGATTATAAATAGATGGGAGATGGGTGAGAGAGAGGGGGTGGGGGGCTCCGAACTTATCACGCTGTAGAGGTCAACCTGATGGAACGCCTATAGAGCTTACTGCGTGTGTGTGTGTGTGTGTGTGTGTGTGTGTGTGTGTGCGTGTGTGCGTGTGTGTGTGTGTGTGTGTGTGTGTGTGTGTGTGTGTGTGTGTGTGTGTGTGCGTGTGTGTGTGTGTCTCTCCAGTCCTACGGGCAGTAAGGTGGAGGGTGCCCCAAGGTCTCCCGCCAGTCCCTCAGACACACCCTGCTGGGCGGGAATCGGGAGAGAGAGGCCAAGGCCAGCGGTGCTCACTCGCCCAAAGCGGAGGCCGAACGCAAGCACCTGCACAAAGGTAGGAGGTCCTCCGGGTGGCTTTTGATTGCACCACAGTCTTTTGATTGGTCGACAGCTCTGCAGTGTTTTGATTAGTCGACAACACTGCAGTGTTTGATTGGTCAATCACACATACTGTACTCGCATATGAGCTGTTATGTTGTTTGGCCATTTCTGTTGGAATCCCTAGAGCCTTACTGGAATCGTGTGTGTGTGGTGTGTGGTGTGTGGTGTGTGTGTGTGTGTGTGTGTGTGTGTGTGTGTGTGTGTGTGTGTGTGTGTGTGTGTGTGTGTGTGTGTGTGTGTGTGTGTGTGTGTGTGTGTGTGTGTGTGTGTGTGTGCGTGCACGTGTGTTTGTCCGTCCTCCAGAGGAGAGCAGCCCTCCGAAGGACAAGGGGACGTGGCGAGCGCGGATGAAGAAACAGTTCGACCGGAGACCCTCCCCGGGGCTCACGTTCGGGGTCCGCCTGGACGACTGCCCCCCCGCACACACAAACCCGGTAGGGAGGGGCTCATCCACTCACACACGCACACGGCTTATTGAAAAATATTTCATCCACTATACAAAGTGACGCTTGCCCGCATTGGTGTAGTGAAGCGGTCAAACAACTATATGTGCTGTCCTCCTCTCACCTGATTAAAGGTTCCTACCGACTGTATATTGAGCCCAACCCAAAGCACCTCACTGCCACCTCCTGGACACACTATAACTATAACTATATAACTATAACTGCGTACATCTCTTTGGCTCTTACAGTCGTCATTTATCTGTAGCTGGAGGTTGTTGTTGTTGGAAGTGTGCATGTATTACAATTGTTTTGGGAACGGTCCAGCAACTAAATAGGAAAAATACTGTGGGAGAAAACAGCAAACTAAACTAAAACATGAAGCTAAACAAGAGAAAGAAAGACCAAATTAGGGACGGAACGCTGAACAAATATTTTTGAACGTGTGGTTTCATGAACGTTCATGTCGTGTAAAATACCCCCAGCAGAAGATACCTTGGTTTGGATATTATTTTAGGATGAGTAGTCAGTAACTGAGAAATAATGTTCAAATAATGTTGCGTTAAACTCTTCAGGATCCAAAGTTAGTACGCTTTGCTTTTCTCTGTTGGGTTTGGAGTTAACGAGAATCTCATGCAAGTGGTTATCAGACAACAGCGTGCATGTGTGTGTGTGTGTGTGTGTGTGTGTGTGTGTGGTGTGTGTGTGTGTGTGTGTGTGTGTGTGTGTGTGTGTGTGTGTGTGTGCATGTGTGTGCGTGTGTGTGTGGCTGGCTGAATATCTGTTGTATTCCTCTAAGTGAGGGCTGGCAGCTTGTCGGGTAAGCCCTGATGTGATGCCACGGGACAGGGTATCGGTATCAGGATGTGGCAGCAGCTCTGGTGATATGAGGAGGCTAGATGTTGGGATTTGATACTTCCTTAAGTTGCTCTTCAGTACGTGAGGAGGATGCATCCATATACTGAAGGTGCAGCTGCATAGTTACAATGAAGTCTCAAGTCCTGTGTGTGTGCGCGTGTGTGTGTGTGTGTGTGTGTCTCTGTATGTATGCATGTGTGTCTGTCCCTCTGTTTGTGTCTCTCTCTCTCTCTTTCTCTCTCTCGCTCTCTCTCTCTCCTCTCCTCTCCTCTCTCTCTGCATGTGTCTCTATCTTTCTCTCTCTTTTTCCCTCTCTCTCTCTCTCTTCGTGTCTCTCTCTCACGGTCTCTCTCTCTCTGTGTGTCTCTCCCTCCCTCTCTCTCTCTCTCCCTCTCTCTTTCTCTCTTTTTCCCTCTCTCTCACTCTCACTGTCTCTCTCTCTGTGTGTCTCTCCCTCCCTCTCTCTTTCTCTCTCTCTCTCTCTCCCTCTCTCCTCTCTCTCTCTCCCTCCCTCTCTTTCTCTCTCCCTCCCTCTCTCTCTCTCTCTCTCTCTCTCTCTCTCTCTCTCTCTCTCTCTCTCTCTCTCTCTCTCTCTCTCTGTGTGCAGTTTGTGCCTCTGATCGTGGAGGTGTGCTGCAGGGTGGTGGAGGAGAGGGGTCTCGAGTACACGGGCATCTACCGCGTCCCAGGGAACAACACGGCCATCTCCTCGCTGCAGGACGAGCTCAACCACCGCGGGCTGGCCCACATCGACACCCAGGATGATGTGAGACCCCCAGCCCCCCCCCCCCACACACACACACACACACACACAAACACCAATCTTTCCTTTTGTTTTGTCTTTTTGGTTTAACCGTACGTCACGAATCTTGTCTGTGGTAGAAATGGAGGGACCTGAACGTGATCAGCAGTCTGCTGAAGTCCTTCTTCCGGAAGCTTCCCGAGCCGCTGTTTACAAACGGTACGTCTCCCAGTCAAGGTGTGTTGGCGCCACCTGCTGGTCAGATGTTAACACTGCACCCTGTTCAATTAAATTAAATTCTAAAGAGCTTTATTGGAATGGGAAATAAACCTTTACATCGTCAACAAAGTCAAAAAA
Source organism: Coryphaenoides rupestris (assembly GCA_002895965.2). NCBI lineage: Eukaryota > Metazoa > Chordata > Actinopteri > Gadiformes > Macrouridae > Coryphaenoides > Coryphaenoides rupestris. The sequence continues at coordinate 153,945 of PIJE02000072.1, read as the reverse complement.
TTTAACAAATTAAAGATAACAATGAACTACAAAAAGGTAAACAAATGTTTAAGTGAAATATTCAATGTTTATCAGCTCGCTCACTTTAACGGTTTTTGGTTTTTTTTCTACAGAAAAGTATGCTGACTTCATCGAGGGGAACAGGATCGAGGACCCCGTGGAACGACTCAAAGCAATTAAACGGCTGGTAAGCTACTCCTCTTGGTGCTTTCACACTTTTATAATATTATAATATAATATAGCAACAACTGGTCACCTGGTTATTCGACGGGATCCAAGACGGTGGCATGCTTTACATTCTGTGCAGTTTGCTGTGGGCCTGTGAATACAATACGTCTGTTCGTTCCTCTCCTCTTTGCCAGCTGCATGAGCTGTCGGACCACCACTACCAGACCCTCAAGTTCCTCTCTGCTCACCTCAAAACGGTCGCGGATAACTCTGAGAAGAACAAGGTGTGTGTTCAGCCAGTGTGGCACCTGTGGAAATACCCGAGCTAGCCTGGTTACTAACTAACCTGGACTCATTCAGTTCTTCAGGATAGAATCAAATAGGTGTGTGTTTTGCCTCTGTGTGTGTGTGTGTGTGTGTGTGTGTGTGTGTGTGTGTGTGTGTGTGTGTGTGTGTGTGTGTGTGTGTGTGTGTGTGTGTGTGTGTGTGTGTGTCAGATGGAGCCCAGGAACCTGGCGATCGTGTTCGGTCCCACGCTGGTGCGCCGGTCAGAGGACAACATGACCGACATGGTCACCCACATGCCGGACCAGTACCGCATCGTAGAGACCCTCATACACAACGTGAGAACCTGGACCAGTCTCTCACCTGTACCCCCCTCTCACCTGTACCCGTCTCTCACCTGTACCTGTCTCTCACCTGGAACCGTCTCTCACCTGCACCCGTCTCTCACCTGTACCCGTCTCTCACCTGTACCCGTCTCTCACCTGTACCCGTCTCTCACCTGTACCCGTCTCTCACCTGTACCCGTCTCTCACCTGTACCCGTCTCTCACCTGTACCCGTCTCTCACCTGTACCCGTCTCTCACCTGTACCCGTCTCTCACCTGTACCCGTCTCTCACCTGCACCCGTCTCTCACCTGTACCCGTCTCTCACCTGCACCCGTCTCTCACCTGTACCCATCTCTCACATGTGCCTGTCTCTCACCTGTACCTGTCTCTCACCTGGACCTGTCTCTCACCTGTACCCGTCTCTTCACATGTGCCTGTCTCTCAGCGGTACCTTTCTCTCAAGCCTGGACCTGTCTGTCACCTGTACCTGTAATCTCTCCTGTCTCTCACATGTACAGGGATATGTGTCTCTTCTGTCTGTCTCCTGTCCTCTCACCTGTACCTGTCTGTCTCCTGTCTCTCACCTCGTACCTGTCCTGTCTCCTCGCTCTCCACCTGTACACTGCTCTGTCTTCCTGTCTCGTCACATGGTACCAACAAAATGTTTGGGGGAGGTCATCCTATGGAGAGGACTACACTCCTTCCCCTCCCTGGTCTCTCTTCCTGTAGGTACGGACTGGTTACGTTCACCGACGAGGACAGTGCAGGAGCCAGTGCGTGGGAGAGCGTCAATCGCCTTTAGCATTCTCTCTCCTCTCTCTCTCTCGTCTCTCTCTCTCTCTCTCTCTCACTCTCATCACTCTCTCTCCCCTGACTTGACACCAAATTGTGTGTGTTTTGCGGTGTTGTCAGTTGGCACATCAGATGGCGTCGCAGGAGGAGAGTGCGGTCGAGTCGCAGCCCGTGCCCAACATTGAACCACCTGCTGACCAACATCGGGCGCACGGGAGCCTCGCAGGGAGAAGTGTCAGGTAACACCACTCCCCACCACTAGATCCTCTGATGATGATGATGATGATGATGCCCCTCCTCTTACCTAGAGTGACTCCTCCCCCTTCCCCCTTTTCCGTCCGCCTACTTTGTTCATTTCCTGCACTCAGATAAAAAAAAAAGTCTGTATTTATCTGTGACTAACGTTGACTCAAAAAGCCTGGCGAATGATTGGCAGTCTCCTCCTGTGTGTGTGTGTGCGTGTGTGTGGTGTGTGTTGTGTGTGGTGTGTGTGTGTGTGTGTGTGTGTGTGTGGAAGTGTGAGTGAGTGCATAAGTGTGAGTGTGTGATGAAAGGATGATGGATTGAAATAACTTGCCTGCGCTTCTGCATTGGCCCCTGTAGGGGCGCCCCTCTGTGATGTGTATGTAGAATAATATGCATTTCTCTCTGTCTTCCTGTAGATCTCCTTATGTTAGATCTGACCCTGCTTTAAGGGGGTATGTTTTGATCTCCGATGCTTAAACCTGCACTATGTAGCTTTGCTGCTCTTCCTAGCTCAATATGAGAATGCGAACGTTTTTACGATCGACCCGTTGGTACGTTTAAGAGGAAGCCGTAATGTTCGTAATGTCTACCAGCCAAACGACCAGAATTGTCGATGTTTTCCTCATGCTCACGTATGGAAAGTCCCAGTTCAGTCGGCAGATAGACTTCCACACGCCACTGCCTACGAGCGTGTTCTATGGTAGACGTTGGATCTGCTTCTTCTGCCGCTCCAGAGTAATGTTGGCCACATGGTGCAGGTTTATAAACCCCATCCCCCCTTTGGCCTTTGGTCCTGTTGCACTAACTCACCATGCTGTTTCCCCTAACGACCAGGAACTAGACCAAGATAGACCAGACCTAGACCAAGCCAGATCAAAACTACACCAGACTAGACCGGACGCGGACAAGACTGAGCCCAACCAACCCAAATTGCACCAGACTAGACGAGACCGAACCAGGACCGACTAAATCGGACAAGGCCAGACTGTACTACGCTAAACCAGACCATACTAGACCAGACCAGACCAGACAAAACCAGACCAAACTAAACTAAACTAAACTAAACTAAACCAGGCCAAAGTAGACCAGACCAGACCAAACTAGACCAGACCAAACTAAACTAAACTAAACTAAACCAGACCCGACCAGACCAGCCCAGCCCCGTTGAGAGTGTGTGTGTTTTAAAGTGCGGGGTGGCTCTCTGGTCCCTGTCTGTCTGTAGTGAGGCTCTGTCGCATCTCCTAGACGGCTCTCACATGACACACATCATCATCATCATCATCACCTCATCTTGACACAGGCCAAGTGGGCGGGGTCTATCGCGCCGTGATGTCGCTGGTGGACTCGCTCATGTCCGCCGTGGGCAGCTGGGAGTGTCGCAGGAAGGAGACGTGTTGCCCGCACTGCAGCTGCCTCCTCTGCACCGCGCCGCACTTCTGTTGAGCGCCGACCGTCAACCGCAATTGCGAGAACGAGACTCACTGCGGAAACAAAAAGGGAGCGAGAGAGAGAGAGAGATGGGGTGTAACAAAGAAAGAAAGAGAGAGAGAGCGAGAGAGAGAGCGGAGGGATAGAGAAAGCGAAGCAGGGAAAACGTGGATCGTCATGGCGCCCGGGCGGTGACACGGTACGGTGTAGACTCCCTGAGCACACATACATGTGCGCACGTGCGCGTATGCGTGCCCTGAGAGCCCGGTACTGTCTGAATGGTGTGTGTGCGCTGTCTCCTCCTCTCCTCACTTGTCTCACCACACGCCTGCCGACCGGAGAGATAGACCGGTAGGGACCCTGACTCCTCCCCTTTCCCCACCCCACCCCAGGCTGTTTCCTCATTGGTCAACATCATCACCTGTCTGTCTCTCTGTCGGGGGTGGGGCACGGCGGGGGGGCGCGGGGGGGGGGGGGGTGTAGGGGGGAGGGAGGGGGGGCTTGAATTGAACAGCAATACTCATCATAATCATTACTATTATTATAATACTACACCGATTATTATTATATACTACACCGCTGCTACCGAGTATCTGAACTAGAACCAAACCAGAACTAAACCAAAACCAAATCAGCACCAATATCCCATGAGCGTATCCAACATGGCGGATATTAAAGAATATGGTCTGTTGGTTAGGCCCGCCGTCGCATTTTTAATGACTTCCAAATAGTCCCTCTGTGTGGAGTGGGCTGGCTCGGAGCTCTGTATACTCTGTGTAGCGGTGTAGGTAGCCACGGCAACGACGCATCCCAAAATAAACAAACGTGTGCGGCCAATCACGCGTCGAGCCCGCCGTAAGCGGCTGCAGGGGATTGGACGGGCCGGTCTTTCCGTGTGTTTCCGTGTTGTCGGTCTCTCCTCCGCTCCTATTGGCCCCTCCCCTCTGTGATCCCGCCCCCCCCTCCCAATCATAGTCCCTGTCGTTGTGTCTCTGTTGTCATGACAACCCCTGCCCCCCCCCCCCATACCACCCCCACCGCTGCCAGCATACTGATGAAGTCACATGATCCGTCTACTCCGGGAACAGCTCTTGATAACCTGATCATCTGACATATTGCTTCCTCTCTACAAATCAAGATAGTATATTCTTTGATGTCGGCTTATTAACTGAATCTAACGGTAAATTAGGGCACATACAACAAGGGGAGCTTCTAGTTCTTTCCATGCTGCAGTCGTAACGAAACATATCTACATATCGCATGGCCTGTTTGTCTGTGATGTCACGTGCTTGCCGCCACCCCCCACTGCTCATCGATCATCATCACTGTTGCATCACTTCCTGCTCCCCGTTGCTCAACTTCCTGTTCTGTGACGCTGTGTCTCATTTTCCAGTTGTTTTTTCGTATTTATTTATTTTGTATTCCTTGTTTATTTCCCTAGCGTTCACGCGTTCTCACAACACTGCCCGCTGACCTTCTTGCCTGTTTTATTGTTTTAGAAAAATATCATGTTAATTGTTAATTTATTGTTAATATCAGATGTTAATTTATCGTCCCCTCCTTCTGTGTCCCTTACAGATTCACCCACTAGTGACTCGGCTAAGTCCAAGGTAAGCATGTGTGTGTGTGTGTGTGTGTGTGTGTGTGTGCACGCGTGTGCGTGTATGTGTGTGTGTGTAGTGTATGAGGGGGGACCCCCGCTCAACCTTTCACCTTTGAGGCCTTGCTAACGTAGGCTAACTGGGGGGGGGGGGGGGGAGCTTAAGTCGACGCCGGCATCGAACACCGCCTACGCACTGGCTAACCGCTAGCTAGCGCACGCGTTTATTCCGCATTTATGGCCCTACGTTGTTAGGACGGTGTGTGTAGTTTGGGAGCTAACATCGGACTGGGATCAGATAAACGCTTGAATACGCAGAATAGCCTAGCAGCGCTAACTCTCCTCCCACGCCCTGCTGCATCCACTCCCACTTGGCTTTGTGTTGAACTGAAGGTGATGATGATCCGCTCTTCCATCGCTGCACTGTGGCATGCTAAGTGCTAACGGCTGCTAAAGTGCTACAACTGTGCTGGGTGTGGTGTGGTGTGGTGTGGTTGGCGGTGGCCCTAACATGCTGTTCTCTCTGGTCTGTGGAGCTTCAGAGGAGCAGCCCTGCAGCCGCCGGTCTGTACGGCCAGGCGGGGAACGGGAACCGAAGCACTTGTTGTTTGTTTGTTTGTTTGTTGCTCTCGACTCTGACCTCTCTGACTTCCACAGCAAGAGTTCTCATTGTTCATCTGTTCTTTTCTCTCCCTCTTTCCCTCGCTCTCTTGCTCCTATCTATGTCTGACCCTCTCTCTCTCTTTCCGTTTCACGTCTCTTTCTGTCCCTTTCTCCGTTCCCCTCTCCCCTCCCCCTCTCCGCAGGGTTCCTGGGGCCCAGGGAAGGAGGCTGCGTCCAGCAGAGAGCTCCTAGTCTCCTCCATCTTTGCTGCGGCCAGCCGCAAGCGAAGGAAATCCAAGGAGAAGCTGCCGCCTAGCAGCTCCGACGACGACCTCGACCTCAGCCTCTCGGCCCCCGGGATGGAGCCGGGCGCCGGGCAGAGCCCCGACCTCCACCACCACCAGCACCAGCACCACCACCACAGCCCCCTGCAGGGCACCAGGTCCCAGGACGGGGCCTCACAACAGGCCCGGGCGGAGGCATGGAGGAAGGAGAACGGGAGGAGGAACGTGGAGGTGACCAAGAAAGAGCACAGGAACTCCTTCTTCTCCCGCCTGCCGTCCCGACAGTCGGCGCCGTCCCCCAACCCCTCGGCCGCGGCGGGCTCCGGGGTCCGAGCCAACAAGCCATCCCCACCGGAGGAGACGGCGGCCTCCGACCCGGGGAGCCGCGGCTCTGGATCTGCGACGGCCACCACGGCAGCGGCGAGGTCACGACCCCGGAAGTGGACGTTAGGAGGAGCGGGGTCGGTCGGTGGCGGGGGGGCGGCGGCTGGCGCGGAGGTGAGCTCCATCACCTCCGACTACTCCACCACCTCCTCCATCACCTTCCTGACGGGGGCGGAGTCGGGGGCGGAGTGCGGCGCACCGCAGGGCGGCGAGGAGGCGGACGACGAGCGCAGCGAGCTGGTCAGCGAGGGCCGCCCGGCGCTGGAGACCGACAGCGAGAGCGACTTCCCCGTGTTTGCGCCACAGGCCGGCAGCAGCTGCCAGTCCACACCGCGGCAGGACGCCGGGCGCCCTCACAGCGAGCGGGTGGCGGCGGCGACCCAGCCGGAGACAGGGCGCCTGTTCTTCCCCACCCACCGGCTGACTGGCAGCGACGGGCTGTCCTGCCGGCGCTCCCTGAGGCACAAGACGGACAGCGACTCCTCGGCGGAGGGCGTGGCCGGCGTTGGCGGCGAGGGGAGGGCGGAGTCTCGTGCCCGGCTCTCCGGCGTGCTGGATGTGATGAGGAAGGGGCGGTCCACGGGGAGCCTCAGCTCCTCGTCCCCACGCAGCGAGTCTGAGCGCGCCCAGCCCACCTGGCGCGTCAAGATCGCCGAGCGGCTGAAGCTCCGCCTGCGGGCGACTACCGTCGCCATCGACGACGACAATGACAGCGGTGGCGGGCCGGGCGCCAGGAGCCACGCTCCCCCTGCCGCCGAGGCCCGGGCCAAGAGGAAGAGCATCAGGCGTCGGCACACCATGGGCGGGCAGCAGGACTTCGCCGAGCTGGCCATCATCAATGACTGGAGGGAGCAGGGCGGGGCCGACCAGGAGGCGGAGCTGCTGTTGACCGCCGGCCACGCCTCCCGGGACCTGGCGCTGCGGGACTGGCTGAGCGGGGAGCTGCGTGGCGGCACCCAGGGGGACGGGAAACTGGCCAAGGTGGCTCCCAGGGCTCTCCCGGAGGAGGCGGGGACAGAGCTCTCCTCCCCCCCAAGACCGCCCCCCCCTCCACCGGGCAAGGACCCTCCGGAGCGTCAGAACGGCAGCAGCAGCAGCGGCCCCCGGGCCAACAGCGTGGCCGACACCCACCCTCACAAGCTGCCTGGAGCGCACGTGGTCCGCTCGCGCTTCTACCAGTATCTGTGAGGCACATGCGCACTCCTGTGTGTGTGTGCGTGTATATGTGTGTGTTTGCATATGTGTGTGTGTGTGTGTATGAAGGGGGCTGCCTTCGCCTTGGATTAGAGCGATTGTTTTAGAGTTATTGCACAATATTTTTTTGTACCAAGTATATATATATATATACACACTGTATATATACTGTATGTTTGTATTGTACATAGTACATAGTACATGTAGAGGCCCATATGAAGTGTCAGCAGAGATAGCAGCAGAGATAGCAGCAGAGATAAAGAGTCGTCGTTTCGTCCACTACACTGCAACAACAGACTAACGACGAAGACGAAGGAGAAGCAGACCTCTCGGCGAAGATCATTAACCCCTTACGACGGAACAATCTAGGCGAGGAGGCGCCACGGAGCCCCCGCAGAGCACGGATGCGTTCCAACGGTACTCCGGACTGTCTGTGATGAAGGCGTTTGTCTATGTACCCTCGTTGCTATCGTAGCCGGTGTGAAGAATGTATTACCATTTATATGTTAAGTCGACTAGCGCTCGTTTCATCCTGACGATAGTGTTGTCAGAGAAAACAACAACATGGTGTGTGTGCGCGTGCGTGTTCCTGTGTGTCTTTACTTGAATGTAGACGTGATCAAGGGCTGCTTTCTGTGCTGTGTACTATAGAATGTTTATTTTTCTATCTATGTTATTTTATAGTGCAGCCATAACAGCCAGATACGAGCCCGAAGGACTGGAATTATTTTATTAGTTTTACGAAAAAAGATGATTAAGACCTTGTAATTAAATATTGCAGATGTGATAGTATGTTATTCTTCTTATACATATTTTTTATTTCCAAATGCACAATCCAAAAAAAGGATGTTTGAAAAGAAAATACAAATGTCTGAATTATTGTTGTTGTTTTTTTTTTACTTTAGCCCCAAGATAATAAGTAAATAATTAAATAAAGAAAAGTGCCTCTTTTGGAATTGATTGTGTGTGAAAACCTATTGTCAATTGCCACCAACTGGAAAAAATATTTTGGAAACAAAAAAAACGTTTATAATCATTCCGGATTTATACGTTCATTCTTACTTACAGAGAACTGAACCAAACATGGAGTTCACATTACCACCATGACATGACATGTGTTTACAACCATAGTAACTCAGTGCATGGTTGCTGGCTTCCCTGGGATTAACTGCAAGTAAATGGAAATAAAGAGACTTGGCCTTTGGAACTGCATGCGTCCATGTTGTGGAAAAGGTAAGAGTCTCATCTGTGTACACGCCCTCCCTGAAAAGACACTGGAAATAAATATACGTCTTTAATACATTACCGTGTCGGTGCTTTTTCTTCTCATCCAATCCATCGTCTGTTTTGCAAAAAATCATCAAAGAGGAATTTCACTTTTAAACACCTCTGGGGGCATCTTCACACCTGCCCAGGCTCTTGTTTTTAGGTTGGTTGCTTCAGTATTGAGATATTTGATACCTAAAAGCCCCCCCACACACACATCCAACAGAAGCCCATTCAAAAGCAAATCCTACGTTAGACAAATTGGAAACACACTTCCCTGTTTCTCATGACTTATTTTGTCCTTCTAAGGACCCTCCACAGGTGGTGCAGGGATCTCTGGTTCTGCCAGGACCTCTGGTTCTGCCTGGGCCTCTGGTTCTGCCAGGACCTCTGGTTCTGCCTGGGCCTCTGGTTCTGCCAGGACCTCTGTTTCTTCCTGGGTCTCTGGTTCTGCCGGGGCCTGTGGTTCTGCCAGGACCTCTGGTTCTGCCGGGGCCTCTAGTTCTGCCGGGGCCTCTAGTTCTGCCTGGGCCTCTAGTTCTGCCAGGACTGCCATCTCTTGGCAGCCCTGCTTGCCTCACATGTCAGTCGTGTCTCATTAGCAGCCTCTCGTGGCTTGCGTTGTGGCTACATCATTTTCAGGAGGGACTGTGTGTGTGTGCATCTTATTGTTGAGAAACGTTCTAAAAAATCGTGATTGACCTATTAACATGTTCTGTTCCTTCTTATATTTAATCCAATTTAATGAGAACCTAGTTCTGCTTCACAATGATGATGTGTTTCCATGGTGACGACCAGAAGATGGGACTTGCCTTGAGGCCCTTATGAGGCCCCCTTTCCTTCCCCCTTGTGGCCGTGGAACGAAATTACATGTACAATTATTAAACTTTATCATTGTTTTGTTATGGCACAAATAAAACATTTCACACGCAATTTTAAATAAATAAATAGCGATAGCTGTCCACCTCGGCATCGATTACGCCCGTATGGCTGCAGATCAAGCCTCGGACCCTGACATCCAGGCATACAGGACGGCGGTTTCTGGCCTCCGTTTGGCGGACGTCCCCTTCGATGACAGTGGCACGACGCTGCTGTGTGATGTTTCTATGGCGCAGCCGCGCCCAGTGGTTCCGCAGGCGTGGAAAAGGCGGGTTTTCGATGCCGTACATGGCTTATCGCACCCGGGCAGGAAGCCATCGCAACGTCTGATGGCAGCGAAGTTCGTCTGGCATGGTATGAAGACGGACGTGGGGGGTTGGGTGAGGACCTGCGTAGCATGCCAACGTGCCAAGGTCCATCATCACATTAAGGCCCCGTTGGAGCAGTTCACAGTGCCGGAAAGGCGTTTCGACCACGTGAACGTGGACCTGGTTGGGCCCCTTCCCCCCTCCAGGGGGTACACTCACCTCCTAACGATGGTGGACAGGACAACCCGTTGGCCAGAAGCTGTCCCACTGTCCGCGACTTCTACAGCTGATGTAGCTCGCGCCTTCATCGGCACCTGGGTCGCCCGGTTCGGAGTCCCCTCTGATCTTTCCTCTGATCGGGGGGCCCAGTTCACTTCCGAGCTATGGACTTCCATTACCCAGCAGTTAGGGGTCTCCCTACACCACACTACGGCTTATCATCCGCAAGCCAATGGCCTCTGTGAACGTTTTCACCGGTCTATGAAGGCTGCCCTCAAGGCTGGTCTCCGGGACGACAGCTGGGTCGACAGACTCCCTTGGGTGATGCTGGGACTCCGTACTGCACCAAAAGAGGACCTTCTCTCGTCCTCTGCTGAGCTAGTTTATGGCCAGCCCCTCCGGGTCCCGGGGGATTTCCTTCCCTGCGCTACGGTCCCCTGGTCAGCACCGGAACAGAGGAGTGCTCTACTGGACAGGGCCAGGTCTTTTCTGCCGATCCCTACTTCATACCATGGCGTCCCCCGGGTGCGTGTCCCGCCTGATCTGCAGGCGGCGGAGTATGTGTTTATCCGACACGACGCCCATCGGGGCCCGCTGCGGCCGCCCTATGATGGTCCGTACCGGGTCGTGGAGGCTGGCGACAAATACTTTGTCGTTGATGTGGGTGGTGGTAGTGAGCGCATCTCGGTGGACCGCCTCAAACCAGCCCATCTGGACTTGGACCGCCCTGTTGTGGTGGCCCAGCCGCCTCGCCGTGGTCGCCCCCCTGTTGGGACGTCCCCGATGTCAAGCCTGGCTCCTGCGGCCTTGCCATCTGGTGCCTGCTCGTCGCCTGCCTGCGGTTTCCCGCTGCCTCGGCCCCCTGTGCCTGCTTGGGAGCCCCGGAATCGTTTTGGGCGGGTCATTAGGGTCCCTGGTCGTTTTTTGAGCTAGTTCTTGTGAACTCTGGGGGGACGTGTGTAGTGACCACTCACTAGCAGGACAATATAGATTAGATTTCACAGCGAGCTAACCTTGTTGACGTTACAGTTACTGGATAGGTTTATTCAACTACATTACCCATGACCGTTTGCGGGTTTATGACGTTAATCAAGTGGGACGGGGGAGCGCGTGTTGTGTTGTCAGAGCGAATGCAGAGTGTGAAATAAAGACGACGTTTATTTACTCCGTCCACAAAAAGCCTTTCTCAACTTCATATTGTTGCGTTACAGTTTCAATCAGAAAAGAGTTCTACCACTTTTTAGGCAAAGAAAAAAAACCTTTTTTCTCAAGTTAATGACAGTGGATTTAGTGTTTTGGAACCAAACTCTTCATATACATTATGGATATGAAGAGGGGTCATTGTGTGCACAACTACACACAAATCAACAAAACACCCTTTTGAAAAACATAACACAATATTTTATGGAGCAGACCTAAATCGACACATTTCAACACTGAAATGCTGTTGCATGTAAAACAATAATTCGTTTTTAATTCACGCTATTTATTTATTTAAAATTGCGTGTT
>PIJE02000072.1:55000-138617 GCA_002895965.2 Coryphaenoides rupestris | reverse complement strand
ATATATTTACCTATTTATTTGTTGTATTTTTTCGGATTTGTATTTTGTATTATTTGCGTTGAAAAACAAGCAACAATAGATAGAGTTGAAATATAAATGGACATCCAACCAGTGATGCAAACATGATGTACCAATCATATGCCAGCAATAATTTCTGTCATAAAGATATATCATAAGGGACATCACTCCTACTAACCATCCTCAGAAGGTGGGATACACCACTCTTTGTTCCTTCTCAAGGTTTCTTCCTTAATAACTGAGGGAGTTTTTCCTTGCCCTTTGGCAGGGGGGGGGCTATGGTTAGGTGGTCAGTGATGCTCCGACAATGATATTTTTATCATGATTTGATGTATTGTAGTATCATATACGTATTTACCTATTTATTTTGTTCTATTTTTTAGTACTTCTATCTTGTATTATTTGCGTTGAAAAACAAGCAACAATAGATAGAGTTGAAATATAAATGGACATCCACCCAGTGATGTAAACATGATGTACCAATCATAAGCCAGCAATAATTTCTGTCATAAAGATATATCATAAGGGACATCACCACTCCGACACCATCCTCAGAAGTTGGGATACCAAACTACTTGGTCCTTCTCAAGGTTTTTTCCTTAATAATTAAGGGAGTTTTTCCTTGCCCTTGGTCAGTGATGCACCTGTGATGCTCCGACAATGATGTTTTTATCTTGATTTGATGTATTGTAGCATCATATTCTTATTTACCTATTTATTTTGTTGTATTTTTTAGTACTTCTATTTTGTATTATTTGCGTTGAAAAACAAGCAACAATAGATAGAGTTGAAATATAAATGGACATCCAACCAGTGATGCAAATATGATGTACCAATCATATGCCAGCAATAATTTCTGTCATAAAGATATATCATAAGGGACATCACCACTCCGACACCATCCTCAGAAGGTGGGATACCAAACTACTTGGTCCTTCTCAAGGTTTCTTCTTTAATAACTGAGGGAGTTTTTCCTTGCCCTTTGGGGGGCTATGGTTAGGTGGTCAGTGATGCACCTGTGATGCACCAACAATGATGTTTTATCATGAATTGATGTATTGTATTATCATATATTTACCTATTTATTTGTTGTATTTTTTCGTATTTGTATTTTGTATTATTTGCGTTGAAAAACAAGCAACAATAGATAGAGTTGAAATATAAATGGATAAATAGAAGTGTTTCCTTGCCCTTTGGGGGGGCTATGGTTAGGTGGTCAGTGATGCTCCGACAATGATGTTTTTATCATGATTTGATGTATTGTAGTATCATATACGTATTTACCTATTTATTTTGTTGTATTTTTTAGTACTTCTATCTTGTATTATTTGCGTTGAAAAACAAACAACAATAGATAGAGTTGAAATATAAATGGACATCCACCCAGTGATGCAAACATGATGTACCAATCATATGTCAGCAATAATTTCTGTCATAAAGATATATCATAAGGGACATCACTCCTACTAACCATCCTCAGAAGGTGGGATACACCACTCTTTGTTCCTTCTCAAGGTTTCTTCTTTAATAACTTAGGGAGTTTTTCCTTGCCCTTTGGCGGGGGGGGGCTATGGTTAGGTGGTCAGTGATGCACCTGTGATGCACCAACAATGATGTTTTATCATGAATTGATGTATTGTATTATCATATATTTACCTATTTATTTTGTTGTATTTTTTCGTATTTGTATTTTGTATTATTTGCGTTGAAAAACAAGCAACAATAGATAGAGTTGAAATATAAATGGACATCCAACCAGTGATGCAAACATGATGTACCAATCATATGCCAGCAATAATTTCTGTCATAAAGGGATATCATAAGGGACATCACTCCTACTAACCATCCTCAGAAGGTGGGATACCAAACTACTTGGTCCTTCTCAAGGTTTTTTCCTGAATAACTAAGGGAGTTTTTCCTTGCCCTTGGTCAGTGATGCACCTGTGATGCTCCGACAATGATGTTTTTATCATGATTTGATGTATTGTACTATCACATACGTATTTACCTATTTATTTTGTTGTATTTTTTAGTACTTCTATCTTGTATTATTTGCGTTGAAAAACAAACAACAATAGATAGAGTTGAAATATAAATGGACATCCACCCAGTGATGCAAACATGATGTACCAATCATATGCCAGCAATCATTTCCTGTCATAAAGGGATATCGCCACTCCTAACCTTCCTCAGAAGGTGGGATACCAAACTACTTGGTCCTTCTCAAGGTTTCTTCCTCAATAACTAAGGGAGTCCTTGCCCTTTGGGTGGGCTATGGTTAGGTGGTCAGTGATGCACCTGTGATGCACCAACAATGATGTTTTCATCATGAATTGATGTATTGTATTATCATACATTTACCTATTTATTTTTTTTTTTTTAAACTTGGGAAATTGCACATGATGTAGAGAATAATATTGCACATTATATTGCTGTGTTCATTGTCTTGTAGGGGGAGTTATAGGGAGGAGTTATAGAGTTTGATGGCCACAGGCAGAAAGGACCTCCTGTGGCGTTCTGTGGTGCACCTCGGTAATCTCAGTCTACGGCTGAAGGTGCTCTGGTATGACACCAGTGTGGCGTGCAGGGGATGGGAGGCGTTGTCCATAATACGGCCTCCAGCCTCGGGCCTCCCACGCCGGTCCGGACTTCTGCCCCGGTCCTTCCGCTCCCCGAAGAACTCCATCTTGGCTCTGTCTCCGCCACCGCCACCGCCTCCACCGTACCCGTAGCCCTTCTGCTGCCGGTTGGCATGGTCGTCGTGGCGATGCGGAGACCCCCTGCAGTCCGGCGGTTTCTCATACTTGTACTGGCCCCCGTGCCTGAAGTCCGGGTCCGGTTTGAACCAGCTGGGGCCCGGCCCCGGTCCCGGACCCCCACCCGGGGAGTATCCGGGGCTGAAAGTGGGCGGCGGGAATGGAGGGGGATGTTGTTGTTGGTGGTGTTGTTGGTGTTGTTGTTGTTGGTGGTGGTGGTGGTAGCTAAGTACGGGGTATGGCGACGGCTGATAGCTGCCGGGCGACGCGGACATGGAGGGGGGCATGGGCGGGTGGGGTGCGCGGAGGCCAGGCCCCCCCCCCCCCCCCCCCCCCCCCCCCCCCCCTCCCCCCCCCCTCCCCCCCCCCCCCCCCCCCCCCTCGGCAGGCAGGGGGCATCATGTAGCTGTAGGGGTTCTGGGCGGGCACTGGCGACGGACGACAGCGGCGGCGGTGGCGGGAAATTAGGCGGTGGTTCCGGGTAGCCCCCCTGCCGAACGGGGGGCTTGGGGAAGGGGGGCCGCACGGGGCACGGTCCTGGGGGGCCCGACGTCTGGGGGGTCCCGGGAGGCGGGTACGACATGAAGTCGGAGAAGGGCGGCGGAGGCGGCGGCATCGGTGGGGGCATGCTGTAACCCCCGCTGTTGTTGCCGTGGTAGCCAGAGTTGGGATGGGTCTGGGGGCTGTATTGATAGGACGAGAGGGAGGCATGGGGAGGCGGCGGTCTGAGGTTGCTGGGTCGGTAGTTCTGCGCCGACCCGTGCTGTCCTGGGGGCAAACCCGGCCTGGAACCCCCACGACCCGGGTGGTAAGACATAGCTGTGGACCTGATGTCAGTCAGTCATGATATCAGTTCAGTTCAGTTCAGACAACTTTATTTATCCCCAGAAGGACAATCAATTTGCAGCTTACCAGTCACAACACAAGCCAAAAAATGACAATTAAGATGACGCTCATACATTATATGTCAAAGCAACATACAA
This sequence comes from Coryphaenoides rupestris, assembly GCA_002895965.2. Classification (NCBI taxonomy): domain Eukaryota; kingdom Metazoa; phylum Chordata; class Actinopteri; order Gadiformes; family Macrouridae; genus Coryphaenoides; species Coryphaenoides rupestris. The sequence continues at coordinate 134,860 of PIJE02000072.1, read as the reverse complement.
GCAACAATGACCAGCAGTAGATAAAATAAAAAACCTGTGTTATAGTTTATATAGATAACAGTAAAGAATAAAATAATGTGATGGTCATTTAAAATGACTACTATTTGCATTTAGTAGCCTGATAGCAGAAGGAATGAAGGACTTAAGAGTACTGGTTTGTAAGGGGGCACCTTATAATTACAATTATCTTGGAGCTGACGTTCACAATGCCATTTAGGCTGTTCTTGTCCTTCACAGACAATCCAATACACCAACAATTAAATGAGAAAGTTAGAAGACTTTCAACAAAACAAGTTGGCAATGGTATTGAGAAGTAGTAATGAGAAGTACCATTGAAAATGATATGATATGAGGAATATTGCACATGATGATGAAAGGTAAGGTAATGGTATGGTAATATTGGTAATATAGGTAATATTGCAAGGTAATAATCAGAAGTAGTAAATAAAAGAGGGATTATTACTTTCTCTGCCGTTTCCTGTGTCTGTCAGGAGAAGGGGACCGGCGGCCTTCTCTGTGTCGATGCCTTTCACACACACACACAAATGATTTATAAAAATTACATAAAATGGTATCATGGACATGGACAAGCGATTCTGTGTTCACATCGAACTTGAGTTGAGAGTCACTGTTCCCAAGTACTTATATTGTGTCGACAATCTGAACACCCTTGCCATGTATAATGCTCGTGTAACTACTCTGCCTGCCCAATTCCTTAATTGTTGATACATTAAGGTCGAGGTAGTCATCATCACACCATTGAACCAAGGCAGGTAGGGCACAACCGTGGTCTGACTCCGAGGGCTGTGTGTCCGAGAACTTCACAAGACAGCTGCGCTTTTGAGAAGTCCTGCAGCTGTCTGTGTACGTACACAATAAAAAAGCAGGGGAGACAGGACAGGACAGGACACAACCACAGGCCACACCACAGGGACTGCAGGGGACCCAAACAAGCATCAACAAGTGAATCAGGTCACTTAAAATAAGAAACAAGCTGCTCCATCAACATATAGAGACTGCATCTTATTAAAAGCAGACATCCTCTGGCATCATCACCTGACACTTGCCCTGCATCCATGCAATGAGACTAAACACAACGCCTCCCGTCCCCTGCACGCCACACTGCTGGCACACCTGAGCACCTTCTAGAAATTACGAAAAAATACAACAAAATAATAGGTAAATATGTATATGATACTACAATACATCAATTCATGATAAAAACATCATTGTTGGTGCATCACAGGTGCATCACTGACCACCTAACCATAGCCCCCCCGGCCAAAGGGCAAGGAAAAACTCCCAGTTATTAAAGAAGAAACCTTGAGAAGGAACAAAGAGTGGTGTATCCCACCTTCTGAGGATGGTTAGTAGGAGTGATGTCCCTTATGATATATCTTTATGACAGGAAATTATTGCTGACATATGATTGGTACATCATGTTTGCATCACTGGGTGGATGTCCATTTATATTTCAACTCTATCTATTATTGGTTGTTTTTCAACGCAAATAATACAAGATAGAAGTACTAAAAAATACAACAAAATAAATAGGTAAATACGTATATGATACTACAATACATCAAATCATGATAAAAACATAATTGTCGGAGCATCACAGGTGCATCACTGACCAAGGGCAAGGAAAAACTCCCTTAGTTATTCAGGAAAAAACCTTGAGAAGGACCAAGTAGTTTGGTATCCCACCTTCTGAGGATGGTGTCGGAGTGGTGATGTCCCTTATGATATATCTTTATGACAGAAATTATTGCTGGCATATGATTGGTACATCATGTTTGCATCACTGGTTGGATGTCCATTTATATTTCAACTCTATCTATTGTTGCTTGTTTTTCAACGCAAATAATACAAAATACAAATACGAAAAAATACAACAAATAAATAGGTAAATATATGATAATACAATACATCAATTCATGATAAAAACATCATTGTTGGTGCATCACAGGTGCATCACTGACCACCTAACCATAGCCCACCCAAAGGGCAAGGAAAAACTCCCTTAGTTATTGAGGAAGAAACCTTGAGAAGGAACAAAGAGTGGTGTATCCCACCTTCTGAGGATGGTTAGTAGGAGTGATGTCCCTTATGATATATCTTTATGACAGGAAATTATTGCTGACATATGATTGGTACATCATGTTTGCATCACTGGGTGGATGTCCATTTATATTTCAACTCTATCTATTATTGTTTGTTTTTCAACGCAAATAATACAAGATAGAAGTACTAAAAAATACAACAAAATAAATAGGTAAATACGTATATGATACTACAATACATCAAATCATGATAAAAACATCATTGTCGGAGCATCACTGACCACCTAACCATAGCCCCCCCAAAGGGCAAGGAAACACTTCTATTTATCCATTTATATTTCAACTCTATCTATTGTTGCTTGTTTTTCAACGCAAATAATAGAAAATACAAATACGAAAAAATACAAAAAATAAATAGGTAAATATATGATAATACAATACATCAATTCATGATAAAACATCATTGTTGGTGCATCACAGGTGCATCACTGACCACCTAACCATAGCCCACCCAAAGGGCAAGGAAAAACTCCCTCAGTTATTAAAGAAGAAACCTTGAGAAGGACCAAGTAGTTTGGTATCCCACCTTCTGAGGATGGTGTCGGAGTGGTGATGTCCCTTATGATATATCTTTATGACAGAAATTATTGCTGGCATATGATTGGTACATCATGTTTGCATCACTGGTTGGATGTCCATTTATATTTCAACTCTATGTATTGTTGCTTGTTTTTCAACGCAAATAATACAAAATAGAAGTACTAAAAAATACAACAAAATAAATAGGTAAATAAGAATATGATGCTACAATACATCAAATCAAGATAAAAACATCATTGTCGGAGCATCACAGGTGCATCACTGACCAAGGGCAAGGAAAAACTCCCTTAATTATTCAGGAAGAAACCTTGAGAAGGACCAAGTAGTTTGGTATCCCACCTTCTGAGGATGGTTAGTAGGAGTGATGTCCCTTATGATATCCCTTTATGACAGAAATTATTGCTGGCATATGATTGGTACATCATGTTTGCATCACTGGTTGGATGTCCATTTATATTTCAACTCTATCTATTGTTGCTTGTTTTTCAACGCAAATAATACAAGATAGAAGTACTAAAAAATAGAACAAAATAAATAGGTAAATACGTATATAGGGATGGGTACCGAGAACCGGTACCACTATGGAACCGGTTCCCGTACAACCGGTACTAACCGTATTTGTATTATTTGTTTTGTATTCTTTGCGTTGAACAATTATGTTCTATCATAAATTGGTGTATTGAATTATTATATACTTATATTCATCTATTTCATTTTTGTATTTTGTTTTGTAATTTTTTGTATTTGTATTTTGTTTTATTTGCATTGAAAAACAAAAAGTAACTTGACACTCACCCAGTGATGCAGAGGTGGGTGGCCGAACTAGCCTCTTTTGGACGAGAAAATGCCAAAGCTGGTGCACTCTGTAGGTTTCCCGCAGCTCCCTTCTCTGCAGATGATATGGCCAGCAGGTTGCTAGCTGTCTCCACGCAGCCGATGCCACTCTGGGCCCACAAGAGGAAGATGAGGAGGATCAGAGGCTCTGCGCGAGTGAGGACTTGGACATCACTCAGCTAGGGGACCTGGACTCACACACTAGCAGGAGGTATGTGAAAACAAAAATGCTGCCGGCGGGGGGGGCAAGATAGATAGGTCCATGCCCCTAAATGTTAAGCGGCTACTACAGCATTGGAATACACTTATGCCTGTAGTCAGCACAAGGATAGAGCAGAGCCTAACCCCCCTACCCTAAATCCCATTTCAGGATCATATCCCTTAGAATTGATGCCTTTGATTTGCTTGAGCTTTGAGCTTTGGTGGCACAGAGGCAGACTTGGTGTCCAGAATATCTTCCAGAACACCTTCAGGTGTATAACAACACCATAGTGCCACTGATTTACTGCCACATTGGTGCAATGTGATTTGACATATTATGTAAACTGTTGTAGAAATTACACACAAATGCTGGTCAAATGAAATATAATTTCAGTACTGGGATTCATTATCTTTATTGGGGTATACATCAGGTTATACATCCTTCAGACATTTATCCACAAGATTAGACCAATGTTATCTGCCGCGGATGCAGAGACATTCATCCATGCATTTATATCATCCAGACTGGATTACTGCAATGTACTGTTCTCTGGCTTACCGAGCTCGACTACAAAAAGCCTCCAGCTTGTGCAGAACTGCTGCTAGACTTCTAATAACAACTAGGAAGTTCAACCACATTACTTCTATTCTCGCTTCCCTCCACTGGCTCCCAATAAACACCTGATCAGATTTTAAGGTGCTACTTACCAACAAGATGCTGCATGGGTGCCGCGTGCAGGGGACGGGAGGCGTTTGTGTTTAGTCTCATTGCATGGATGCAGGGCAAGTGTCAGGTGATGATGCCAGAGGATGTCTGCTTTTAATAAGATGCAGTCCTCTATATGTTGATGGAGCAGCTTGCTTCTTATTTTAAGTGACCTGATTCACTTGTTGATGCTTGTTTTGGGTCCCCTGCAGTCCCTGTGGTGTGGCCTGTGGTTGTGTCCTGTCCTGTCCTGTCTCCCCTGCTTTTTTATTGTGTACGTACACAGACAGCTGCAGGACTTCTCAAAAGCGCAGCTGTCTTGTGAAGTTCTCGGACACACAGCCCTCGGAGTCAGACCACGGTTGTGCCCTACCTGCCTTGGTTCAATGGTGTGATGATGACTACCTCGACCTTAATGTATCAACAATTAAGGAATTGGGCAGGCAGAGTAGTTACACGAGCATTATACATGGCAAGGGTGTTCAGATTGTCGACACAATATAAGTACTTGGGAACAGTGACTCTCAACTCAAGTTCGATGTGAACACAGAATCGCTTGTCCATGTCCATGATACCATTTTATGTAATTTTTATAAATCATTTGTGTGTGTGTGTGAAAGGCATCGACACAAGAGAAGGCCGCCGGTCCCCTTCTCCTGACAGACACAGGAAACGGCAGAGAAAGTAATAATCCCTCTTTTATTTACTACTTCTGATTATTACCTTGCAATATTACCTATATTACCAATATTACCATACCATTACCTTACCTTTCATCATCATGTGCAATATTCCTCATATCATATCATTTTCAATGGTACTTCTCATTACTACTTCTCAATACCATTGCCAACTTGTTTTGTTGAAAGTCTTCTAACTTTCTCATTTATTTGTTGGTGTATTGGATTGTCTGTGAAGGACAAGAACAGCCTAAATGGCATTGTGAACGTCAGCTCCAAGATAATTGTAATTATAAGGTGCCCCCTTACAAACCAGTACTCTTAAGTCCTTCATTCCTTCTGCTATCAGGCTACTAAATGCAAATAGTAGTCATTTTAAATGACCATCACATTATTTTATTCTTTACTGTTATCTATATAAACTATAACACAGGTTTTTTATTTTATCTACTGCTGGTCATTGTTGCTTGTATGTTGCTTTGACATATAATGTATGAGCGTCATCTTAATTGTCATTTTTTGGCTTGTGTTGTGACTGGTAAGCTGCAAATTGATTGTCCTTCTGGGGATAAATAAAGTTGTCTGAACTGAACTGAACTGATATCATGACTGACTGACATCAGGTCCACAGCTATGTCTTACCACCCGGGTCGTGGGGGTTCCAGGCCGGGTTTGCCCCCAGGACAGCATGGGTCGGCGCAGAACTACCGACCCAGCAACCTCAGACCGCCGCCTCCCCATGCCTCCCTCTCGTCCTACCAATACAGCCCCCAGACCCATCCCAACTCTGGCTACCACGGCAACAACAGCGGGGGTTACAGCATGCCCCCACCGATGCCGCCGCCTCCGCCGCCCTTCTCCGACTTCATGTCGTACCCGCCTCCCGGGACCCCCCAGACGTCGGGCCCCCCGGGACCGTGCCCCGTGCGGCCCCCCTTCCCCAAGCCCCCCGTTCGGCAGGGGGGCTACCCGGAACCACCGCCTAATTTCCCGCCACCGCCGCCGCTGTCGTCCGTCGCCAATGCCTCGGCGGGGTCGCAGGTGCCCGCCCAGAACCCCTACAGCTACATGATGCCCCCGGGCCTGCCTCCGCCCGCACCCCACCCGCCCATGCCCCCCTCCATGTCCGCGTCGCCCGGCAGCTATCAGCCGTCGCCATACCCCGTACTTAGCTACCACCACCACCACCAACAACAACAACACCAACAACACCACCAACAACAACATCCCCCTCCATTCCCGCCGCCCACTTTCAGCCCCGGATACTCCCCGGGTGGGGGTCCGGGACCGGGGCCGGGCCCCAGCTGGTTCAAACCGGACCCGGACTTCAGGCACGGGGGCCAGTACAAGTATGAGAAACCGCCGGACTGCAGGGGGTCTCCGCATCGCCACGACGACCATGCCAACCGGCAGCAGAAGGGCTACGGTACGGTGGAGGCGGTGGCGGTGGCGGAGACAGAGCCAAGATGGAGTTCTTCGGGGAGCGGAAGGACCGGGGCAGGAGTCCGGACCGGCGTGGGAGGCCCGAGGCTGGAGGCCGGTACCGGTCCGACTACGAGCGCGGGAGAAGCCCCCCGCCCAGACACCGAAGCAGAGAGCGCAGCCGCTTCTCGGACAGCAGCACGTAAGGACGCGTACCTGTACTGCAAAGAAACACTGTCACACATTTCACATGTTATTTTCTATTTTATAAATAAAAAAAAGCTGGATGAGGACCCCGGCTGTTTAGTGGGTGGTGCTTAAAACTCTGAGCCCAAACAACACAGCAGCACATGGCTCACTGCAGTGGTTCCATCTCATTAGGTCCCACGATCTGTGCCATTCAAAACCAACAGAACCTGAAAACAGACGACATAAACCTACAGATTACTTTAATAAAATTCATGAATGTATTTATATAGCAAAAACAGAGTTACAAAGTGCTTCACAGAGGAAAAATGAAATATTATCATTTATCTTTCAGTAGCATCCACCTCATTACAATAATACTTATTTGTACTTGAAATACATTTGGATACTTTTTCAATTGTGTGTGTGTGTGTGTGTGTGTGTGTGTGTGTGTGTGTGTGTGTGTGTGTGTGTGTGTGTGTGTGTGTGTGTGTGTGTGTGTGTGTGTGTGTGTGTGTGATTGTGTGTGTGTGTGTGTGTGTGTTTCCCAGAGAAAGGCATCGACACAGAGAAGGCCGCCGGTCCCCTTCTCCTGACAGACACAGGAAACGGCAGAGAAGGTAATAATCCCTCTTTTATTTACTACTTCTGATTATTACCTTGCAATATTACCTATATTACCAATATTACCTGACCATTACCTTACCTTTCATCATCATGTGCAATATTCCTCATATCATGTTCAATGGTACTTCTCATTACTACTTCTCACTTGTTTTGTTTATTAAATATCTTACCTATATTTTTCTTTCAGGCTTATTCACTGTACATTTATTATTCTATTATTTCTATTCTTATGTTGTTGGTATTTTTGAGCAACCTCTGGCAAAATAATTTCCTTCAGGGTGAATAAAGTTCTATCTTATCTTATTTTTATGTTTACCATTTACTCCCTGTAATTCTGTAGTAACTTGAAAGGTATGTCTCCGATTACGATTAAACTTAACTTTTATTCACAGCTGATACAATTATTGTCAACTATTTTTGACAATAGTATTTTTATGAGTTGATGATGCTGACCATCATTGGAACAAGTGGCTAGACCAAAGGTACCAGGTTCGATTCCCTGAATGTCTGCAGTTTATACCTACTGCCAGATGCCTGCCAGATGCCTCTTAACCCATTCACCAACTACCTGCCTGTTTCTAAATTCACTGTTAAGTTGTCGCCTTGGATACAAGCGCTGAAATGCTAAATGGCTAGTGTATGTGTATGTGTGTGTGTTTCTCCCCTTTCCGGCCCAGTCGCTCCACCAGCAGGGAGAAAAAGCGGGGCCGCTGGGAGGAGGAGGAGCAGCGGGAGAGAGCTCGGGCAGAGAGCTCGGGCCCCGGCAGGGAGAGGAGCTCCTTCTCCTCCTCCTCCTCCGCCACCAGGGGCCGGGACGGCGAGGACTCCTACGCCGAGCGAGACCGGGACAGGGAGCGCGACGGGAGCGAGACAGGGAGAGAGAGAGGGAGCGGGAGAGAGAGAGGGAGAGGGAGAGGGAGAGGGAGCGCGACAACGCCCAGAAGGAGAGGGAGAAGGGGGAGGAGCTGAAGGAGGAGGAGGAGCTGCTGAAGCCGGCGTGGATCCGCTGCACGCACGCCGAGAACTACTACTCCAACGACCCCATGGACCAAGTGGTACGCACACAAGCAGTACAACCAGTAAAACGCTGCTAACACCGGCTTAATACCGGATTCCGCTTGGATGTGTTGTATGGCTTTGGTTGGGAACATTTGGTTTCTTATGGTGGATCTATGTTCAGAGTTCACCTGGACTCTGCATGTCCTTAGATGTTGGTAATGTGCTCAGAATCACACGTCTGCTCTTATCCCAGCTATTATGATATGTTATACTGTATATATATCATATTGTATGTTCTTAGATGTTGGTAATACACTCAGAATTGCACGTCTGCTCTTATCCCAGCTATTATGCAGGCAAGCTAGCAATTATGAAACTCGTTCTATTAGCCTCGTAACTATGAATGCTCGATCTCGTTACCTGTTAGCTGACCTGTTGTTTCATAAATTTGTTAACCTACACCAACCGGCAGGGCCTGACTCATTTTAAGAAACAGATGGAGAACTTCACCTTTCTCTTTGGGGTGTGTGTTTCCAGGGGGACTCTACGGTGGTGGGCACCAGCAAGCTGAGGGCTCTGTACGAGCGCTTCGAGGAGGAGCTGATGAAGAGGCAGGAGCGGGCCAAGGCTGCCCGACCAAAATGGGAGCCGCCGCAGACGAAGCTGGACGAGGACCCCGGCTGTTTAGGTGGGTGGTGCTTAAGACTGAGCCCAAACAGCACAGCAGCACATGGCTCACGGCAGTGGTTCCATCTCATTAGGTCACACAATCTGTGCCATTCAAACCAACAGAACCTGAAACAGACGACCTAACCTACAGATTAGTTGAATAAAAGGCATTTTGTTTCTATATTATGTATTAGTGATATGTTATGTAGTATAATGCAAAAAGAAAAAGGTAACAAAACATTTTTTAGAAGTGGTAGTGCTATATAGTTAGCCTACATGAGAAATTTTACTTCTCAACAAAGCGTGTTCAAGGGCTGGGCGATACGACAAATCAATCAAAATCAAGATCGCAATTATTTCAAACTTTCAGCATCAATTTAACAATCATTTAGTTGTACTTAGTGTAAATATGCTGAACTATTAAAGCTGCACTATTTTTTTCTGATGCATATCTTTGTGGTTTTAAAACACAGACAAACTATTTACGGCTATTGGTTGAATATTTTGAAGCATTGAAATTGGTGGTTTTGATAACATTGTCGGTTTCTTGCCCAGCCCTGGCGTGCTTTAAATTTTTTTCCTTAGGCTTATTCACTGTAAATTGGTAAATGTATTATTTTATTATTCTATTGTTTGTTATTCTATTGTTTATTATTCTGTTGTTATGCTTATATTGTTGGTATTTTGAGCAACCTCTGGCAAAAGAATTTCCTTCGGGATTAATAAAGTTCAATCTTATCTTATCTTATCTTATTTGGCAATAGACCTGAGACAATACAATGTGTGTTAAATGTGTGTTAAATAAATGTGTGTTCTCGATGCGTATCGCAGACGAGAGCAGCAGCGACTCGGACTGCGACTCAGACGGCGACAGCAGCTCGTGCTCCAGCAGCAGCGACTCGGACGTGTTCGACGTCATCGCTGAGATCAAGAGGAAGAAGGCCCACCCGGACCGCCTGCACGACGAGCTGTGGTACAACGACCCCGGGCAGGTCAGTCCCCGCCACAGGGGTCGGGGGGGTCAAGGGGGGTCACGGGTCAGGCATAGGGACGGGGAGCAATCATTTTTATTTGACATTGACACCATTTCCGAGACTGCTGAACTATCTTAATCAATACCGCGATCGATACCTTCTTATTATTTGGTGGAAAGATGGGCCGACTTGGTACTGCTTTTATCACTTATCACTGTTTGGCTTTTTGATTCCTGAACAGAATAAATTTTTCCTCGCCTTCAATAAACACTTCTGATGCTGCTATAACAAATAGTTGAAAATAGTTACATTAAATAATATATGTGTGAAACCGACGTACAGTATCTGTGAGTTAAATGACATACCTCTCGTCTCTCGAGACGTAATGTTACGGTATAGGACTCAGGAAAATGTCCAAAAGTATATTAATATACACCTCAAAGTCAGCTAATAAGCTTTTAGAGACTCAGGATTCTGCTTCCGGCTGTTAGCCTTTAAATCGTCTTGAAGGTAATCGATCATTTTTATGTGTGATTGCAATGGATTTCATGGCACATCATTTTCTGATGTTTATGTAATATAGGCTATAAGGAGCCACTATTCAGTTGTCTTGACTCATCACATGACTTGACTTGATTACAAGACCAACACTCTCAATTTTATTCGGCGATGTCAGACTCTTTAGATAACGCTTAAGTAAGTAATTGCCTCAACAACATTCTCACGGTCAGAAGACGGGCCCATCCGAGCGTATGGAGAGCTGGATGCGCCCTCTCTCTCTCCACATACCCCTGAATGCATCTCCGGTGGATGATAAGTAAAAGCAATATTAAAATAATTGATCAAGAGGCTCTTGGGTTGCACCCCAGGGCAGTTAATTGCAGGCTGCACCGGGATCGTTGCCAGCAGTAGCGGCACTCGTGTGAGCGTACATGTGTTAGCGTGGCGCAGTACCGCTAATGACCACGTCACTGGTGCTGATGCAGCGATAGAGGAGACGATGGAGAGACGGGATCCGCTTTGAGGAGGTGTGTGTGTGTGTGTGTGTGTCGTGTGTATCTCTCTGCCGCTGTGTTTACCTGACCTCAGTCTCACCTTTTTTTTTCTCCTCAACGTTTAAAGTCGACCTTGATTTACGAGCGTAATTAGTTTTACGCGCCGTTTAAAGCATAATAATTTGTGTTGATGCCAGTCTCCCGAGGTGACTACAAATGCGAAACAACCAAAGCAACGAGAACACAACAGCTTTTCCCTCCACCGTGCGCCTAAGTCTTGTAAGTTCATGGCCCTGCCCCCCCCCCCCTTGGCCCGTGATCTGCTGCTGTTCATTCATTAAAGTCAAACTGTTCAGGAGTGAAGACCGCACCGCCAGAGTCCTGGCACTGCTTACTGCTGACCTACAGACCCTCTCATCACCCCCCCCCACCACCACCACCACCTGCTGAGCTACATGGCTAGCTGCTGCGAACAAGATCACAACAACAACAACAACCTATTTTTGCTTTCATTTTCTCTGTGAGCGAGGAAATGAGTCGATGAGAGTCAGAGAGAGACAGTGAGAGAGTGTGAGATTGAGTGAGTGAGCCTATTCTTTGATTTATTCATCTATCTATTTTCTTGAGTCAAAGGGAGTGTGTGTGTGCATGTGTGTGGTGCATGCGCGCGCACGCATAATATGTGTGTGTGTGTGTGTGTGAGTGTGAGCTTGCATGTGTGTATACGTCTGTGCGCGCGTATGCTTGTGTGTGTGTGTGTGTGTGTGTGTGTGTGTGTGTGTGTGTGTGTGTGTGTGGTGTGTGTGGTGTGTGTGTGTGTGTGTGTGTGTGTGTGTGTGTGTGCGCGCGTTAACGAGACAGAAATTCTGCCCTGCGCCCAGTGAGCGCTGACTTGTTCGCCTCCATCATCGCTGGGCTGTCTTCAGAACGCCCGGCCAGCCCTGACCCCAGCCCACCCTCACCCCTCCCCCTCCAGACGGACAGGCCCATCCACCTAGAGACCCCTGGAGCAGATCAGTGGACCGGAGGAATCCACTTCTTAAGCCCACTGGGGGGGAGGGGGAGGGGGGAGCGGGGGAATAGGATGTGGCAGCTGGTGTCATGTGTGGTTAAAGGAATTAACGGAAAAGTTCCCCATCTCTCTATTCTACTTGGAAATTAATTTGTATTTATTTTTTGAATTATTTATCACTTCCCCACCCCTCCATCTTTTGCACTTGCCACCATAGACACCATATTTGTTGGTGTACTGCAGCCTGCCTACATACTTCCAACTAACTTCTAACTACAAATCATTTCTTTGAATAAAAATATAGCATTTCTGCACCACCACCACGCCCCCCCCCCCTATTGTGTAACTACACATTTGTTTCACTACATGTACCCTGACCTTGGGAATGCTAACTGGTAGACGGGAAAAATACAATTGATATTCTTGATATTCTATTGTGTCCTAACTCTTCAGGGGAATCAACATAAGTGTGTGTGTGTGTGTGTGTGTGTGTGTGTGTGTGTGTGTGTGTGTGTGTGTGTGTGTGTGTGTGTGTGTGTGTGTGTGTGTGTGTGTGTGTGTGTGTGTGTGTGTGTGAGATTATATAATGTATTGTGTGTGTTCCCGTGCAGATGAACGACGGGCCCCTGTGTAAGTGCAGCACCAAGGCCAGACGCACCGGGATCCGCCACAGCATCTACCCAGGGGAGGAGGTACCAGTATACCATGAATACATCAATCCTCTCTCTCTCTCTCTCTCTCTCTCTCTCTCTCTGTCTCTCTCTCTCTCTCTGTCTCTCTCTCTCTCTCTCTCTCTCTCTTCTCTCTTTCTCTCCGGTCACACCCCCAGTGGGGGGGGGCCAAGGTCACACCGTGTGTTGTGTTGTATCAGTGCCGCTGAGTTCGTGCACGGAGGTCAGTGACGTATTTGACCTCTGGAAGAGCACTTAGAGGGGCGGTAGCTGGCGGTTTATATGCGACCAGATATGTTTTATGTATTTAATTTATTAATGCGCGTGTGTGTGTGCGCGTGTGCGTTGTCCTCTCTTCCGGCGTCGCCCCCCCGCTCATCTGGTAATGAAGTAGTGAGGATGGATGAATGGCGAATTAAAACGTTCTCGTGGACGAACGGTGAATTAAATCGCAATCGATACTATTTTATTTAGTTTAATGTTATGGGAGACGTTCAGTGGAGTGAGTGTGTCCGCACGCACGCAGACTAAAAGCTTTTGTAAATTTGAAATGAAACGTGTTAAATGCTTCTGTCTTATTTATAATCAGTTATCCCGTTCTGTTTTCTTTTTTTTCCCTTTTCTTTTCTTTTTAAACCCAGCCTGCCAAGACGTGTCGGCCAATGAACAACAACTCTGGGAAGCTGTACCACTACAGGATCACTGTGTCTCCGCCCACCAACTTCCTGGTACCGCCTCCAGCTGTCACTTAACGTTTTGACCCCAGGGACCCAATGTGCACAGTTAACGAGCAAACAACTGAATATTAATCCCAAAATATATTTGTATAATAAAAATATGTCTTTATTATTATGTATATAATAATATTATAGTATGATCTACAGTAATTGAATCACAGTTTTAAATGGCATCAGAATATCCTGTATGCACTTTATATTAAAAGATCCATATTATACCACCACGTGTGAGCGTGATTAGCCATTCCAAGCGGTTTCAAAAGCCGGTATCATCACAATTGGGAGTGTCCACCCAGAAGTATGCTGGATAGATCAGTCTACCAGCCTACCCAGTGGACTGTAGCAATTGTTGGGGCGATCTATCTGCCATACATCTGGGTGACACTCCCCCTTGTGATGTCAAAAAAGAGTTTTGAAACCGCTTGGAAGGGCTAATCACGCTCACACCTGGTGGTATAATAGTCCTTTAATGTGTTTTTCGTCTTCATTATCGCCTGCTTGGATAGTTGGATACCGATGATCATTTAGTAATTACAGATACAACCTGCTTAATAGAATAATACAATAATTGTGCAGTGCATTGCAAAAGTTCAAGCGGTTTTGTGACTTGTCGGTTCATTTGTGTGCGTGCCCACGTATCCACACTCCGTCTCCTCTCTCCTTCCCTCCTTCCTTCCTCCCAGACGGACCGTCCGACGGTGATCGAGTACGACGACCACGAGTACCTGTTTGAAGGATTCTCCCTCTTCTCACACACACCTCTGACCAGCGTAAGCCCCGCCCCCCACACCCCATCACCCCCACACCCCCCTCACCCCCCCACCCCGGCTCCATCCAAACACACCTTGTCCCCGGGGAGAAAAACCCTCCAAAAAATCTAACTCTCCAACTGATATCCCTCCCCCCGTCTCCCCCCGAACCCCCCCCCCTCTCCCCACCGACACACAACACACACAACCCACACACACACACACACACACACACACACGCTCCTCTCAACCTTTTGTCTGTTTGGTTATTTGCCCAGGGATTACAACCCTCACTTTGGACACATCCACACCATAAATCATTCAGAGAGGGTCTTTGTCGAGATCCCAATACACAACACATACACACACTGCCCCCCGCCCACCCCCACACACACACACACACACACACACAATCATCACCCAACATCAACCACCAGCAGCAGCAGCAGCAGCCCAACCGCCCACCCCAACCGCCCCCCCGGCCAATAAATGCTCTCCGTTTCTCTTCAAAATTGCCGTCGCCGCCTTCTGTAGCCGGGCAGACTTCCACGCTGCCAAGACAAAGTTGTGTTCTGGCTGGCTGGCTGGCTGGCTGCGGGCGACCTTGTACCAAGGTCCTTCTGTCTGCCAGGCTTTTAAAGGCCCATCAGTGGGTGTCAAGACATTAAAGAGTGCTACAGTTAAAAATCACCACCCCCACGCCCAGCTCTCTCCTTCTCCTACAGCTCTAGATCTCTTCTAAAGAAAGGGTGTGTGTGTGTGTGTGTGTGTGTGCGTGTGCGTGCGCGTGCTGGCATCAGAGCATCAGAGTGCATGTTACTGTCCAAGTGTGTGTGTTAGCATGTGTGTGTGTGTGTGTGTGTGTGTGCGCGCGCCTTAGTGTACGTTCGTGTGCGTGTGTGTGTGTGTGTGTGTTGGCAGCAGTGTGACATGTTAGTGTCTGAGTGTCCGAGTGGGCGAGTGGTGTCTGCAATAGAGAGAGTGTGTATGTGTGTCAGACAGTCTTTGAGAGTGTGTGTGTGTGTGTGAGACTTGATGTGTGGATGTAAGTTAACGTCTGAGTGAGTATGCGTTTCCCCCCCTCGAGTGTGGATCTATAAGTGTGTGTGCGCACGCACGCGTCTGTGCGCCAACCTGTGTGGCCAAACGCCCACGCCGCCACTGCAATTGACTCCCGCTCTGAATAATGAATAATTCAGCAGACATCTTGGTCCCGGCTTGAGAGGAACTGGGAGGATTAAGGCCAGATTTGAACGGGCTAATTTAAAAACAGCCCTTAGTTAGCGAGCGGTATAAACACCGGGCTCCGCCGCCGCCGCCGCAAGGATTAGCAAGCCCTCGGAGCGCACCGCTATTAGCCTTGTGTGCCGGTTAGCCGCGGGGATGGCTAGGCGCGCGCTCACAGGCACACACACACACACACACACACACACACACACACACAGGTTAATCTCCTAAAACGGACCCTTGTTCCCCGACAACAAAGAGCATGTAACTCAGGGGGGGCTTAGACACTGAAGAGTCGGCTTATCTGTTTAAAGGAGATTCAAGTCACTTAATGTTCAGAAGAGAGAGAGAGAGAGAGAGAAAGAAAGTGTGTGCGTGTGTGTCTGTCTGTGTGTGTATGTGCTCAATGTATGAGTCGCTGTACAGATGACCATGTATATGCGCGTGTGTGTGTGTGTGTGTGTGCGTGCGTGCGTGCGTGTGCGCGCGCGCGTGCGTGCTATGCAAAGCCCACCTCGCCCGCTCTTTGGTGGGATTTCGATGTGAGAGGGAAAAAAAGGCGGAGGATTTCTCTTTTCTTCTGTTCCCTTTTCTCCTCTTAATGAGTTTCCTTGAAAAGCTGTAACCTCTACCTATTGCCGTGGTAATGAACCGTCCTCTCTCCTCTCTGTCTCCCCCCCCCCCCCCCCTCCCCTCCCGCTCTCTCTTCTTCATCCCCTGCCTCCCCCCCTCCAGATTCCATTGTGCCGTGTCATTCGCTTCAACATAGATTACACCATTCACTTCATCGAGGAGATGACACCAGAGGTTGGTACCCAAAAGATCTGGGGGATGGGGGGGTGGGGGGGGGGATGGGGGCAGGGTCTGGTGGGGTCTGGGAGGAGGGGGGGGGCATATCTACCAAACCCCTCCTGAAAGGGTGGAGTTAAGCTGATAGTCTTTTCTGTGTGTGACTGGCGGCAGGTGGATTTTGTCGCGTGGGTGGGGGGTTGGGGGGGTCACACTCGTAATCAACGTTTCCCCCCCACCTCCCCCCTCTCCCAGCGCTTTTCTGTGCCCGTATTTTAATTCTCCACCAACCCCCTGCGGGCACAGATTTCCCGCCATCCGTTGGCTTAGCGGCGAGTGTCGCTTCCTGCTCTGATAACCTTTGACCCCCCCACACGCCCCGCTCCAAGGGACATGAGAATGGGATTACGTTGGAACGTGGGGAATTAATCATTTTCGATAAGAAGAATTATTCTATGATCCGGTTATAATAAGACGTCTTCATATCCACTTATTAAAAAAAACAAAACCTGTTTTTGTATCAGTATTACAGTTATTAATTTAAATAGTTAAATATTAAAACAATGAACAGTGTGTGTGTGCATACCTCAACCTCCCATCTGGACCGAGTAACAAACCCAGAGTGATGTACTTTATATATATATTTATGTAGTTTTAAAGGTCCAATTCAAATACTGCTTCATATTAGTTTTATAATTTCTGTGTCTGTCTGACTGTCTGTCTGGACTGCTTACTTTCCCCGTTGCCTGAGCCTGGTGTGGTCCTGTGTTCCAGAACTACTGTGTGCAAGGCCTGGAGCTCTTTGCCTCCTACCTTTTCCAGGATGTCCTGGAGCTGTACGACTGGAACCTGACAGGTACCGCTGCTCTGGCCCCGCCCCCCTCCCTCCCCAGCCACTCCCTCCCCAGCCACTCCCTCTCATGAGCCCCTCATTGGCCGAGGCTCTGGGCCAATGAGCTGCCTTGAAACGTGCTTTGTCACACGGAATGTGGCTTTAGGCAGTTTAACTCTCTGGCTTGTTTTTGTGCTTCTTCTTCTTTTTTTGGAGTTTGTCTCAAAGTGATGAATTGCATTGGAGACACTGAGAGCTTTCATTTTGTCAATGTTGCTGTCCGAAGCCTTTCTCTGTTAGCGTGTTATTGAGCCGGCAGGACCTAAAACCCCATCGGGATGAACATTGTTTCACCTTTTCAATTTTCCCCCGATATTGAATTTGAATTGTCAACATACAAAAAAAAGCGATTTAATAAAGTATAATGACGTCCTTTTTCTGGCGCGTGAAATCATTGTGGCAGTGTTATTGACGACGAGGAGCAGGAAATGCTATGCTTGGCGTGGCTTTAGCATACCTTAATGTTAGCACGCTAACGCTCTCCTCCACCACCCTCCTCCACTCCCCCCCCCCCCCCCTCTCTCTCCAGGGCCTGACTGGGACAACCTGGATCCCGGGTGCCAGAAGTTCCACTTCATGCCCCGGTTCGTCCGCTTCCTCCCGGGTAAGCATCACCATGCCTCCCCCGCCCACACCCCACCCCCCATCCCCCTTCCTCCCTCGAACCCTCCCTAACTTTCCTACCGAGCTTTACAGTGCATGCATAGCATGTGATAAAACAGGAGGAAGAATACAAAATTGGATCGTCTGAGGAAAAGTGCAAAGTGTGTTCACCGGTGGCTGGTTCTCTGCCAGGTGACAGCGGGTTTTTTTTCTGGCACACTGCGGCGAACGGGTGAAATTTATTTCGGTCACGCGTTGAGTAAACACGTCCAGGTCATCTTGGGGACAACGCTTGGGTCCGCGGGGTGGGAGGCGGGGGGTCGGTTAATTGCTCATTCTGATTGGGCTGAAATTAGTGTCAAGTGATGGAGGTAGGGGGGGGGTCGGAGGGGGCGCTAAGTGCTTGGATCTCTCTAGCGTGAAAGTCTTTTGCTTATTTTAACTCTCTGCTCTCAGCCTCCCGCGGTTCTCCCGCGGTCCACCCACCCTCCGCCCCGCTGGCTTGCCTGCACCGATGGAGCATTGTTGATGGCGCTGCATCTCCGTTGATGCCCCGCCTACCCCCCCATCCCCCACCGCCGCCCCACCCCCACCTCACCCCAATATACTATGCTGCCATATTCGTGCCAAATCCCACTGACGCACAGAAATCTCAGCACGCCTTTGCAGCATGAATTTATGAGATAAAGATCCATGGGTGTTTTGAAGAAGTCAGAACAAATTCTGAGGAGAATCTGCAGCTTCGCGTGGATTCTCCTCCGAATTTGTTTTGACTGGGGGGGGGCTGGATTCCGGCCGTGTGGCGATGAGGATTGTCATATCCTCGCTGGGGATTTGTATGTGGCTTTGTGGAGCCTCTCCTCGCATGGCCAACAACCCCCGCTGAAGCTGTTGTTGTTGCTGCTGCCCGGTGATGACTTTTGCTGTCGGGTGCGGTAGTTGGTGCGTCCGTCCACACGGTGGCACTGTTGGGCCGTCGTAGAGTGAGCGGGCTTCAGACAAGTCGGGCGATGATTACGACTGCAGGCAACCAACATCCTTCTGCCTCAACCCCCCCCCCCATGAAGAGAAATGTAAATAAATATATATATGGATACAAAAAGCAAGTTCTCTCTTAGCTCTTCCAATTAAGTGGAGGCCCTCAGCAAACTCGAAAAGCTAAACCAAAAAAATAGGTATAACAAAACAGTGAAACAAAGATTTAAAGAAAGAGAAAAGGAGAGGACAGAGACTCTGTGTTCAAGAGAGAGAGCGAGATGGAGGGAGAGATGGAGATAGAGAGGGTGAGAGAGATCAGGCTGTGTGTGTGTGTGTGTGTGTGTGTGTGTGTGTGTTTGTACATTTGTTTTTTCCCCTTAATGCATTTCCAGCAGTAAGCCAGCATTCATCTTGTTGTCTGTTTTGTTTTCGCCCGGGCAGTTTGTGCGAACGTCGGTCCGTGTGAACACTTGTAAATGGAGGTCAATCAATTTTGCATGAGTGTCTATTAACCTGAGTCCATCTTGACCTTGGTGTGTGTGTGTCCGTGTGTGTAATTACGTTACTCTATAAACAGAGTGCATGCTTAGCATTAGCCTGAACGTAGCGCTCTGCACCCTCATGCCTATTATATCGCCATTCATCGAACATATCTGCAAAGAATATCTACAAATAAATAAACGCCACTCACCGATATCATGGCTTTTGTTACTTGCAACAATCCAAGTTGTCTAAAATATTTCAAGACATGTTTGACTGCAAAACACCAGATAATCCTCAGTCTCCCGCTTTTTGCCAAATGTGTGCATTCTGCGCCAGATTCTTCATCACTCTTCTTCATTTTTTTCTTGTCTTTTTTAATTTAATTTACCTCGGAGTATCGTATCGTAACAAAATTCTCACAAGGTAGATGTAATTGACAGAACTAGCTAAATGTGAGCTGAATTAGCTGCATCTATCAGGTTTTAAACAGATTTAACATTTTCTAATTGTTATTGATTTGTGTACCTAGGAAGAGACAACAATAAGAGTGACATTTGTGAACTTTTTTGTGAGCTGTGGGTGTGTGTGTGTCTAGACATTGCAGTGAAGCCTGCAGATATTGCGCTGTGATGTTTTGCCATGAATAGAACAATAAAGAGTGTTTAATGTGTCACTCGATGCGGTGGCGTGCGTCTCGTCTCCGTTGCGCGTTTATAAGCCCAGCATTCGTCACGGCGATGCGGAACAAAAGACAAATGTCTTGCGGTTGTCAAGCGAACGCTTTCGCTGTTTGCGCGCCCGTGTCTCGTGTTCTTGCCGTTTTCCGCCAACCCCCTGTTTTTATTTAACGATTTCCCACGCCGCTCATGTCTCCACACGACCCCTTGTCTCTCTTTCTCTCTGTCGCTCTGTCTCATCACCCTTCTCCTCCTCCTCCTCCCTTCATGATCAGACGGCGGGAAGGAGGTGCTGTCCATGCACCAGGTGCTCCTCTACCTCCTGCGCAGCAGCAAGCCCCTGGTGCCCGAGGAGGAGATTGCCGACATGCTGCAGTGGGAGGAGACGGCCTGGCAGAAGTACGCCGAGGAGTGCAAGGGCATGATCGTCACCAACCCTGGCATGGTGAGCCCCCTATCCCCCCCCCCCCCCACCCCCTGCGCCTCCTCCCTCTCCTCCTCTCCTCAGCACTTCTCCGTCACGTTCTTACTCCTCCTTCACCCGTGCTCCTTTCCTCTTCATCTTGTTCCTGCGCCTCCTTCCCTCTGTCCTCATCCGTGCCTCCATTTTGTTCCTTCTCCTCCCCTCAAGCCCCCCCTCCCGCCTTCCTGCCAGGAGATGACGCCTCCGTTTACAATGCTCTCTCCTCCTCCCTCCCCTCCCGTCCCCCTCCCCGCTCAGGGTGTGACCTCCACCTCCTCGTCTATTTTTTTCCTCCCCTTGTGCTACCATCCTCCTCCCCCTCCTCCTCCATTCTCTCTTCCCGCCCCTGCATCGTCCTATATGACAGCGGCGTGACCTTGTATACCGCCCTCCACGATGCCGATGCATCCCCCCCCCCTCACTGCTGCCCCCCCCATCTGCCGTCCCTAACCGCCGCAGCGCGTGCCGATGCTAGCGCGGACGCGGTGGCTCTTGTTAGCCCCCGTGACACGTGCGACCCTGGGCCACCTATTATTTTTTTCCAAGGGTGTTGGTTAGCATGCCGCGGCTCAAAGCGTTTTGATGTCACAATGAAGTCCCTCAACCTCTACTGCCCTCCCGGCAGTTCATTCCCGCGTTTTTTTTTTATTGTATTTTTCTCTCTCTCTCTCTCTCTCTCTCTCTCTCTCTCTCTCTCGGTCTCTCGGTCTGTTCAGGGATATGTAATTGTCTCCTGCTGTGGCATGGGAGTGTAGGCGGGTGGGTGTGGAGATGGGTCGTGGTGGGTGTCACGCGTGCTAAAAGGTAGCATGCGGAACAATAAAGAGATGTTTAAAGTGGTCGCATGACCCCCGTCGGTGTGGAGGAGAAATTGAGTCAACCCCAAGACATATATATATATATTCTTATTTTTATTCTAGGTTTTTTTTGTTCTACGGACGAATACAGTACGAACTCCGGGGAGGAGGAGGGGAGAGGCCGAGTCAATAGATTGCCCTGCCACTCAAACACGGGCCGTTAAAGAGGTCGCGGGGAGAGTTTAGGCACAGATATATATTTAGAAATGAACCAGTCAAAGCAATGGCCGAGCTCTCCGTCATCTGGGAGGGAGGGGGAGAGGGAGCGAGAGTGGGATAGAGAATGGGAGAGATTAATAATACATGTGGATATCCTAACCCCTGGGTCTGAGAAGCCCGGGAACGCGAGCGAGTGTGTGTGTGTGTGTGTGTGTGTGTGTGTGTGTGTGTGGGGCAGCGTAAGAATGTGGATGTGGAGAAATATGTTTGCTCCCCAACATGCGTCACCATACGATGCGTTTGGGAGACATTCGATGTACCGAATAGTTATTATTATTTTAACGACGACACACTGTGTTCTCGTTACCCATTCAAGAGTGCAATACCTCGTAGTTTGCGTCATACTAATGACGTAATTACTTCGTAGCGCCAAACCTTTGACCAAAGCTTTCAATTGGGAGTTTTTTTCTTTGAAGACGGCTAAGTGGCTACGATGTTGTCAATTACTTTAGTGTTACTTTAGAAGCGCCTTGGCATTGAAGGTCTGCCACGTCTCCTTAACTTCTCTGTCCTGTTTTTTGTATGTGAAAGCGTTCACATGACCTCCACACCGCCCCCTCCCACCCCCCTCCTCTCCCTTGTCCTTCACTTCTTTTTCTTCTCCCTCCTTTTAAAACCTTCGAGGCAGCCGCGTGGATGCCAATCAGACGTCCTGTCATCCTCGCCGTAATGATCCGGCCCAGATGGCGCGCGCCTGGGTCCAACGCCGCCGCCGTCGCGCGCCGCAAACCGACGTGTCACCTCCTTTCAATCAACCTCGGCAAATTAAAGCGGGGCAACGCTGACGCTAACGCTAGCGCCGGTGGCGGCACACAGCGCTAACGGGACTCATCAAGGCGGCGCGCTCGGTCCATGGTCGCCGTCTACAATGTATTTACAGTAACCCCCCTTCCCCTTCCCCCCCCCCCCTTCTCCTACGTCAATAGAGGTTTCATCAAAGCTTCTTTCAGGCGAATCAAACCTGATTATGTCGGCTTAATGCCAAAATCAAAGTCGGTTTGTGTTTTTTTTGTGCTGGCTGCCGGGGAATCAAAGTTAGTTGTCATTTGGAGCCAGTTTATTTTTATTTTTATGTATTTTTTGCGGGGACACGCTAGCGAGGCAAATGTCAAGGTGACCCTCTGCCTCCAGCCATCTGCTTCCACTCCCCCCCACCCCCCCCCCCTCCTGATCCATCCCTCTCTCCAATCTGAACAAAATAGCCTGACAGACGAACAGTGATCTGGGAGTCGACCTAGGACGTCTTGCTTGTCAATCTCCTCCTCCTCCTCCTCCGATAAGGCCCCGGCGACGAAGACTGGCGGACATCGGGCACCTCGTGTCTTTCTCCCGCGTCACAAGTCACAACGCGGCGTCCGTCAGAGAACATGGGTGTGACAGCCCTCGTGGCGTGTGTTATCTGCTGTTGTTGTTATTGTTGTTGTTGTCGGCGTCCACGACCATCTGCGTCGCATCGATGTGCGTCGGCAGTACCGCCAGACCGTCCATGTCCGTCGGACATGTTGGAACCGCTCAAAAACAAAACAAAATGGCCGCGTCTTCGCCAATGATGTTAATTGAACATGACTGACTATTTTGTACCCTCATGAACACCTAGCGTTGTTTGCACTTCATGATCTGTGACCTTATTTAATATTGACATATTTTTTCTTTTTTCTTTATTTATTTTGTATTCTTTTTTTTTTACAAATTGTGCGGCCGATTTTCCCCTCTGGGATAAATAAAAACGCCCATCTGTAATCTAGTCGCCGATAGTGTGTGTTGAGATGCGATCCATTGGTTTCTGTTGTGCTCACTTCAAAGGGTGAGATGGATTACATGTCAATACGGACAACCTTGGTGTTGGGACAAGTTCACAGAATGTGTTGAGTCGACGTGTTCCAGGAACGTACGTGTGTGTGTGTGTGTGTGTGTGTGTGTGTGTGTGTGTGTGTGTGTGTGTGTGTGTGTGTGTGTGTGTGTGTGTGTGTGTGTGTGTGTGTGTGTGTGTGTGTGTGTGTGTGTGTGTGTGTGTGTGTGTGTGTGTCGGCGGTAGGAAGACCAAAATGCTGTGGAAAGGGAAAACTTTCTCCGTGGCATAATTTTAGGAGTGAACCAGGTGGTTTTGTATGTAGGCCACGCACATTTACATCAAGTTTAATGCAAAGTGATCTTTTTTTATTTTTTTCCACACAACCGATGCCATCCCAGTGGGGCAGGATGGAGCATGGTGTAGAGACGATGTGGTATGACTCTCGCCAGAACCGGGCACCAGGTTCGAGCGTCCAAATGTCCGCAGCCTACCCTTCAGCACGATGCTTTACCTGCCTACGCGTTCCTTCAAAGAGAACCATCACACATTAAATATAAGCGAGTACCATGTCAAAAAAGCTAAATGTCAAGGTTAGACCATTTACATCCTTTTTAGTATTAGGGCGGCAGTAGCTCAGGAGGTAAGAGCGGTTGTCTGGAAACTGGAAGCTTGCTGGTTCGATCCCCGGGATCCACCTAGCCAAGTGTCCATGTGTCCCTGTGCAAGACACCACCTAACTGCTCCTGACGTGTTGGTTGTTACCTTGCATGGTTGACACCGCCGTCGGTGTATGAATGGGTGAATGCAACTGTAAATTTCTTTGAATAAAAGCGCGATATAAATGCAATCCATTTACTATTCCACCAATGGACGATGCAAAGCCCAGACCACTAAAACGTTCCAACTTTTCTGTGACGTTCCCGAATTCCTGAACGCCGTTTCAGCTGAATTCATTCCACACAAGTCATGGGTATACATGCTGTACATCACATCCGAGCAAAACAGCTGCTTAATAAATAATAACCAAATGGGAGTGTTAATTAGCCATGAGCTGTGTTTGACCTCGCATGTGCGTGTCTGTGTGTGTGTGTGTGTGTGTGTGTGGTGCGTGTGTGTGTGTCCGTCCTCCCATCCTCCAGAAGCCCAGCTCGGTGCGCATCGACCAGCTGGACCGGGAGCAGTTCAACCCGGACGTCATCACCTTCCCCATTATCGTCCACTTTGGCATCCGACCGGCGCAGCTTAGCTACGCCGGGGACCCCCAGTAAGGACACACACTTGCGCATCACACACACACACACTCACACTCACACAGTCACACACACTCACTCTCGCATCAGACACACACACACACACACATACGCATTAGAAGATGCACAGATGTACATGCAAATCATACCCACCGTGTATATTTAAATACACTGGGATTTAAATTTACATTTACACAGAAATGCACAGGAGCGCACACACACACTCACACACACACCGACTGAAACATGTAAATCACAGGCGTGCACAGAGACGCCATATTAATTTAAGACAAGAATAGACACACACAAACATCCACAGATGCATCCCTAAAGACCAAAAGAAGTACAAAGACACACGCACATGCACACATACTGTATGTGTCATGTAAGTGCCGATCGCCCTCTGAGGATCTCTCTCTATCTCCCTCTCATTCTCAGACACTATTTCCATAAATGCCCCCCCCCCGCTAACCCATGGTCCCTCCCCCTCACTTCCCTCCCTCCCTCCCTCCCTCCCCCCAGGGCCGGGTGGTGGCAGCCTCCGTGGGAGAGAGAGAGAGAGAGAGAGAGACGTATAGAGACAGACAATATATATCGATCTATCCATCTTTGAAATAAATGGAGAGGGGAGAAAGAGAGGGGTGAGAAGGTGGAAAAAAAGAGGGAGAGTGGAAGAAAGGAGGGGATGAGATGTTAGGTGTTGAAAAAGATGAGAGATGGAAGGAGAATAGGAGGAGGGAGGAGGAAGGAGGGAACGAAGCAAGCCTCAAAATGTGGCGTGACATTTTCACATGCGTTGTCACGGGTCCTCAGATCCCGCCGAGCACCCTCGCCACGGGAGCACCGATTTGTGCCCCGCGAATAGCAATGCCGTAAATACACACACACGCAAGCACGCACAAGCACACACACACACACACACGAATTGCACACATACACACACTTCTGCATGCATAGACACACACACACAAGCACGACACACATCACATGAGCACACACACACACACATCACATTGCAAACATACACGCATTGCACACACACAAATTGCACACACGTGCACGCATACACACACTTCTGCACACATAGACAAACATACACACACACACACACACACACACTCACACATGCACACACACTCGCGGCTCCGGGAATAGTGCAGTGTGCCGCTGCATAATTAACAAAGGCAGTACATTGGATTATGGGAGCGGGGGTCCCAGGTGTGTCAGGAGATGCAACAACAATGGCGAGCCGCGCGCCAATCAAAAGTCAATAACCAAACATAGCTCCCCCTCCTCCTCCTCCTCCTCCTCCTCCTCCTCCCTGTTCTGTTTCCCCTCTGTCCTCTAATCACATGTACGGATGTGTCTGCCACCCACACATGTACACAACCACGCACGCACGTGCACACACACACACACACACACACACACACACACATAACAACACACATACGCGTGCACAAACAAATTATTTGTACATAAACATATGCGCTCTGACTCACACAAACACATCGCTCACTTTCAGCGTCTTGAAGGGGAAAGAAAGAACTTTTTCTTGTCTGATCTGCCATTTTCATCTGTCTCCATCCCCCCTTAAACGCACGCACACACGCACTTTTGTACATGTACATGCTAACTGTAGCTGCGGTAGAAGCCACCTCTATGGCTTAAAGATGCAACGTGTAAGATTATTAGTTTAAAACATCCAACAATGAATGAGGACATGTTGTGACGTAGCCATGTTGTGACGTAGTGATGTTGCGACGTAGTGATGTTGCGACGTAGCCATGTTGCGACGTAGCCATGTTGTGATGTAGCCATGTTGTGACGTAGCCATGTTGTGACGTAGCCATGTTGTGACGTAGCCGCGTTGCGACGTAGCCATGTTATGACGTAGCCATGTTGTGACGTAGCCATGTTGTGATGTAGCCATGTTGTGATGTAGCCATGTTGTGACGTAGCTTTGTTGTGACGTAGCCGCGTTGCGACATAGCCATGTTATGACGTAGCCATGTTATGCTGTAGCTGCGTTGTGACGTAGCTTTGTTGTGACGTAGCCGCGTTGCGACATAGCCATGTTATGACGTAGCCATGTTGCGACGTAGCCATGTTATGATGTAGCCGCGTTGTGACGTAGCCATGTTGTGACATAGCCGTGTTGCGACGTAGCCATGTTATGATGTAGCCGCGTTGTGACGTAGCCATGTTGTGACGTAGCCGTGTTGCGACGTAGCCGTGTTGTGATGTAGCCGTGTTGTGACGTAGCCATGTTGTGACGTAGCCGTGTTGTGACGTAGCCGTGTTGTGACGTAGCCGTGTTGTGACGTAGCCGTGTTGTGACGTAGCCATGTAGAATATATTATGACGTAGCCATGTCCATGTAGTGAGGTCCCTCTCTCTGAGAGAGAGAGAGAGAGAGAGGCACTGAAGAGGGAGATACTGATAGAGAGAGACCGAAAACATGGAGAGAGAGAGAGAGAGAGGGAGATAGTGAGAGAGGGGGAGAGAGAGAGAGAGAGAATACTAATGGCAGCATGGGCTGGGAGTTGCCGGTGTGAGGAGAGCACAGAGCAGATCTATGAAAAGGTCATCAGAGCCTTGTGGGAACTAGCAAGGGCCTCCGGACATGAGTCTCTCTCTCTCTCTCTCTCTGTCTCTGTCTCTGTCTCTCTCTCTCTCTCTCTCTCTCTCTCACTCTCTCTCTGCCACTCTCATCCCCATCTGCCGGGGCTGCGGAGGTGTTGGTGAGCTGATAATCAGTGTGTTAAATCCACACACACACACACACACACACACACACACACACACACACACACACACACACACACACACACACACACACACACACACACACACACACACACACACACAGAGCGCCACCACCTCCCACAGTCACCCTCGACTCGCGCCGCTAATGAAGTCCCCACAATTAAAGCCCTGGAATCCTTCTGTTACCTACTGTCATCTCTCTCTCTCCCTCTCTCTCTCTCTCTCTCTCTGTCTTTCGCTCTTTCTCTCTGTTACTGTTCATTGCTATGCCCTCTCGCCCCCGAGTCCTCTCTCCACTAATCATAATTGAATAACTCCACCGGCGAAACGAGGACGGGAGAGAGGGAGACTGGTCACACTCGGCCCTTATCCTCGCCAACCACTGGTGCTCTGATTGAATGCGGGAGGAGAGAGTGAGAGAAAAGGGAGGGAGGGAGAGGGAGGGATTGGGTAGAAAGGGGAGAGGATCACAGGGTCATGCGAGGACTCTGTACAGCTATATACCCGCTACACGTCACCTTGCCGATAACTCCCGGGCCCGACGAGCTGACGATAAAAGTGTCCGAAAGTAGCGCGACGGACGCCTCCCTCCATAAAGTAGCAGATGATGGAGCCCTAGCCGTAGCCGCTAGCCACAGCTAAATGTTGTTGTTTAATAACGCGAGGGGCTGCCGATTATCAAATATTAATGTGTTGTTGTTTCAAAGGGCATAGAGAGAGAGAGAGATGGAGAGAGAAGGAGAGAGACAGTTCATGTGTCGTTGCCGCAGGTACCAGAAGCTGTGGAAGAGCTACGTGAAACTGCGCCACCTGCTGGCCAACAGCCCCAAGGTCAAGCAGATCGACAAGCAGAAGCTGACGCAGAGAGAGGTGGGTCCTCCAGAGGTTTTCCAATTCTTTTACACTTTGTGATACTTTTGTAAACGTTATATTTGTATTTATTTTCTTTGAAGATCATCTCTTGATCTGAGTGGTGGACCGTCTGCTGCTGTCACGCTTTGGCGGGCGGCGGGGTGGTTCGTGGGTGGGTGGGTGGTTCGGGGTGAGGGGGGGGGGGTTGTCTTGGGTGCGTACATCTCACCGGAAAGGTCACTCCCTGGCATGCGCGCAACGTGATAGGTCGCTCTGAGAAAACGGGAGCTGCTGGCGAAACAGAACTTTCCCTCCCCAGGGGGCGGGGCACTGCGGAAATCCTCCGCGAGGGGCGGGGCTCTGCGGCTTCTTCACGCCCACTCCCCCCCCCCCCCAAACTCCCAAGCTTGTAACTTTTACAACTATGTTAATATCGCGGGTGCATGACGTCGATTCGAAATGTTATCCACCAAACTCGCTGACAGTTGGTGAATGCATTTGTCAAAAAAGAAAGGAAAAAAGATGACTGGGGGGGGGGGGGGTTGGCAGGGGGGGGGCTGGACTTAAACCGAAGCGACAAAGCCCGGAGATCGCTGCTTTCTTGTGTTTTCCGTGTGTGATGTTTTTTTTTCCGCTGAAATGGCAAAAAGACGCTGTGTTTCTGTGCAAACTGCAGTTTCCCCACAGAAACACTGGTGGATGACCTGGATTTCTGTTTCTACACACGTAGTTTTCCATTTTTCCACTCCCCCCTCCTGGCTTGTGCCGTGTCCGTTTGTTTCGTTAGCGCGGGAACAGACGGAGGAGGAGGAGGAGGAGGAGGAGGAGACGGAGGCGGCGGCCCTCCTTGTTTTTGATGATCTGAGATTTCCTGTCGCAGAACGATGGCGAATTCTGGGCGGTGATCTCGCCCGATCTCGCCATTGTTTGCTTTTTTTTTTTCTCATTTCGTCGTGTCTTGTTCCTTTCCGTCTTCCCTTTTGATGTAATGTTTAATTTGCCCTTTTTGAAGAAAATGATTACATTTCAGGTGAATTTTGATGAGCGCTGTGTGTGCGTGTGTGTCCACGTTTTTTAAATATCACGTCACCTCGCGCTCAACAACCTCACCGATGCGTTGACACCGATCTTATGAACTCTTGTCTTTTTTGACTCTTTATAATCATGTAAATTCGCACGGAGCGGCAACTGTCAACTCAAAGAAAAACACATTAAAATGGTTATGCTCAATGGTTATGCTCAAAAAATATAATGGCAGGAATAATTGTTTGGTTTTCTATCAAGTTATTTTACCCCAACAGAAGGCACAACTTTCAGGGCACGGTGTACATGTACATTTCTGGAAGTGGTCACAGGAACGTCGAAAATCCCATATAGTCGACAGCTGGCACCGGTCTATCCATCGCTTGTGCAGAGACTATGCTATGTTCGCAGACATCTTTATTCCTTTTTCCCATGAGCAGGTGGTCGATGCTAACAATAGTAAACCCATATAAATAATATAAATACCACCGGCATGTCACGCCCTGTGAAAAACCAAAACCCCCTAACTTTTCCACTATGAGCTCCAACATAGGCGGTAGGGTAGGGTAGGGTAGCGGGGGCGCGGAAAATAGAATCCGAAATCCGCAAAACTCTTTGTTGCTCCTTTCCCCGCCTTACCCAGAGTTCACTGCATGCCCCACCCCCCGCTCCTCCCCCCCCCCCCCCCCCCCCCACACACTTCTCCCTCCCTGTCCTCCGACTCCCACCCTCCCTCCCTCTCTCCTCCCAGCCCCCCGCATGCGTCCTCAGACTCCCGCCGAGCATCTCACCGCCTTGAAGTGTGTCGTCTGTTCTCTCCGGCTCTTTCTTCTGTGCGCCATCCCCCTCCTCCTCCTCCCCCTCCTCCATTCTAATATAACCGCTACTACTCCTCCTTCCTCCTCCTCCTCTTCTTCTTCTT
The DNA here is from genome assembly GCA_002895965.2 of Coryphaenoides rupestris. NCBI lineage: Eukaryota > Metazoa > Chordata > Actinopteri > Gadiformes > Macrouridae > Coryphaenoides > Coryphaenoides rupestris. The sequence goes on along the minus strand of PIJE02000072.1, from coordinate 104,939 downwards.
CTTTTGATAACTTTTAACGCATGTATTTTTCAACACGTGTGTTTTTCTGGGGGCCGTGACTGAGACGACGGTGGCTTTTCCTCGTGTCTCCTCGTGGCGTGTGTCTAAAGAGAGGGACGGGGGGACAGGGGGTTGGCGGTTGTTGGTTGGGGGGAGCGGTTATTTTTGGCGGACGTCGGGGCGTGGGGGGGGGGGGCGTAGTGTGCGATCATCAGACGATTTCTCGGGGCGGGAAGTGTTTCTGAAGTCGGAAGAGCAGTCACGGCGAAAGGGATGCGAACCCCCCCCCCCGCGCCTGTTGAAGGTCGTCCCGGGCGCCAGGAGGAGGTGGGAAGCGCGATTCGGAGCGGCGGCTCTGGCTGTGGATCCCGGCCAGCTTGCCGTGACTCCGCCTCCTTTGCCGCCGCTTTTTGCCACTCCCCCTTGCTTCGACCCAACACAAAATCGTCTCCTAGGCGTGGAGGGTCCTTGGGATGAGGAAAAAAAAACCACTGCTGCCTTCCTTATTTTTTATTTGTATTTATTTATTTTTTGTATTTTATTTTTTTTCTAAAGCGTTCCCTCCCGTCCAGCTTCCGAGGCCTCTCAGAGCTCCTAACGCGTGGGAGCTCTCTGCGCTCAATTAGCCCGTTTCTCAGGAGAAGTGCTGGCTAACAGGCCTTGGCATTCCTGCTGTCAACCTGCACTGGTGCAATTAGTGATCACACACACACACACACACACACACACACACACACACACACACACACACACACACACACACCACACTCTGGACCCGTCATACACCACTATGCTCCAGTGCTAACGCTTGCCCGGCCTGTTGTTACGACCATGCCAGTGAAGCGGTGCACTTATTATTGAATGCCCATGGGGGAGAGTGTGTGTGTGTGTGTGTGTGTGTGTGTGTGTGTATGTGTGTGTGTGTGTGTGATATCTCTGCTTCCCCCACCCCTCCATGTAAATGGCCCCCAGTTACCTAGACGTGTTGCTCTCTCTCCCTTCTCCTTTATTAAGCACGCCCGGGTTGTTGGGTTGTTTCTTGCTCTCTTGCAGCGGTAGGTAGGAGTTCAGCCTTATTAAGGGTGTTGACGGCTCAACTCAGGTCCTCCTAACAGGCTGCCGGATTCCCTCTCTCTCTCCAAACCAGCCGGGCCCCCCCAAAGGACTCTGGGAACTCCAGAGGTCCGCGGCCCTAAGTGAATGTGCCAGATGGCAACTCTTTCCTCCAGACCCCCTGGGTGTGTGTGTGTGTGTGTGTGTGCGTGCATGTGTGCATGTGTGTGTGTCCAGATGGACCCTCTGGGGCTCCTACAGGATCGGTACTTTCCCTACACTGCTACGTACACCACTAGTAGTAATACAACTTTAGCATGGGCCTGCTTGATATTCTGCTATCAAACGCTCCCGTTTCTCAGTTTGATGAGGGACTTAACACAGTGTTTCTATTATACTACTACCACCACCACCACCACCTATTCTGTATAAAAGCCTCTGCTAACGGACTTAAATAGTAATATAAAGTGGCTGAGAGTGAATTTTGGATTAATGGATTGCATTTAAATAGCGCTTTTATCCAAAGTGCTTTACAGTTGCCTCACATTCACCCATTCATACACCGACGGCGGTGTCAACCATGCAAGGTAACAAACAACACGTCAGGAGCAGTTAGGGTCAGGCGGTGTCTTGCTCAGGGGACACCTCGACACTCGACAGCACGGGGATTGAGCCAGCGACCTTTCTGTTCCCAGGTGTCGTCGGGAGGCCTACAGGTAGGCTGTGGACTTTGGGGTGCAACTCGGAAGGGAGAACCTCACCATCATCAACACCACCATTAACCTGCATGACGGGAGGCACATCCCTGTCAGAAACAGGGCTGCTCTGTTTGAGATGCAAGGCGCGACCGCTTCGGCCACAGCCTCAGTTTAGCATTTGGCTAAAAGCACACACAGCCGTCCTTGTATCAGTATTGGTGGTTCTACTCGTGTTTTAATGGTGCTTCGCAGGCCATGAGCAAAGTTCTGCGGGTAGCTTGTCCACAAATTGGGTAGACGGGGGAATCCGTTGGGAATGGACTTGACTTCTAAGGCTTCCACCAAGGCCAAGTTAAACTGGTGTTTACATCTGGCGATCGGGCCGGGAGAGGAAGACAGCCGAAGTCACGCATACTAAAGCCATTTGGTTTGTTAATATGTTTGCGTTTATATTCATGAGGAATTTCATTAAAGAGAGAAACCTACTTTGTCTTGGGTTAGGATTTAGGATAACAGGCTTTCACACAAGTGTACATAGAGATGGTAACAGAGTGAAACAAAAACATAAGATTGTTCATCTTAAAAAATCATCAAAAGATAAACACAGGAAACAGAGAAATAACATTTGAATGTTTCACCGTGGCTCTGATGGCGGATGTCGGGTGAGCATGAGGCCAGGTTTTGCACATGGTGTGTGAGAAGTCATGAAATGTAATTGTAAATGTAACTATTGTAAACGCAAGCAACGTTTATCACTGAGCTTTGCTAAAATGGTTTGTGGGGTCACAGGGTCAGATCAGAGTTAGCTCGTAGCATCTTCGTAGGAGGGTGCTGGAAAGGAGGCTCCGGCCGATTGTCGAACCTCAGCTCCAGGAGGAACAATGCGGTTTCCGTCCTGGCCGTGGAACAGTGGACCAGCTCTTTACCCTCGCAGGGTTGTTGGGGGGCGCATGGGAGTTTGCACATCCAGTCTACATGTGCTTTGTGGACTTGGAGAAGGCCTATGACCGTGTCCCCCGGGGAATCATGTGGGGGGTACTACGGGAGTATGGGGTACCGGGGCCGTTGATACGTGCCATTCGGTCCCTGTACGAACAAAGTGCGAGCTGCGTCCGTATTCTCGGCACAAAGTCAAGCATGTTCTCAGTGGGTGTTGGACTCCGCCAAGGTTGCCCCTTGTCACCGGTTCTGTTCGTGATCTTCATGGACAGAATCTCAAGGCGCAGCCGAGGTGAGGAGAGTGTCTGGTTTGGGGACCTCAGAATTGCATCTCTGCTCTTTGCAGATGATGTGGTTCTGTTGGCTACATCAGACCGTGACCTCCAGCATGCACTGGGGCGGTTTGCAGCCGAGTGTGAAGCGGTCGGGATGAGAGTCAGCACCTCCAAGTCTGAGGCCATGGTTCTCTGCCGGAAAACGGTGGAGTGTTCCCTCCGGGTTGGGAGTGAGTTGCTGCCCCAAGCGAAGGAGTTCAAGTATCTCGGGGTCTTGTTCACGAGTGAGGGCAAAATGGAGCGGGAGATGGACAGACGGATCGGTGCAGCGTCTGCAGTGATGCGGGCGCTGTACCGGTCCGTTGTGGTGAAGAGGGAGCTGAGCCGGAAGGCGAAGCTTTCGATTTACTGGTCCATCTACGTTCCAACCCTCACCTATGGTCACGAGCTTTTGGTAGTGACCGAAAGAATGAGATCGCGGATACAAGCGGCCGAAATGAGTTTCCTCCGCAGGGTGGCTGGGCTCAGCCTTAGAGATAGGGTGAGGAGCTCAGACATCCGGAGGGAGCTCGGAGTAGAGCCGCTGCTCCTCCGCATCGAAAGGAGTCAGCTGAGGTGGTTCGGGCATCTGATTAGGATGCCCCCGGGCGCCTCCCTTTGGAGGTTTTCCGGGCACGTCCAACTGGGAGGAGTTGGACGTTCCCCAGGAGGAACTAGAGAGTGTGGCTGGGGAGAAGGAAGCCTGGGGGGCCCGAACCCGGATAAGCGGACGCGAATGGATGGATGGATGGATCTTCGTAGGAAAGGGCGGGATCAGAGGTCAACAGGGTAGGCACACTTTGTGTTGTATTGACTTTTAGCACAAGGATGCCTAGAGGAGGCTGAATACCTTTAACTTTAGATCCCCAATTTCCAGTCTCTTTTGCAATTTTAATTTTACCGGAGAGCGAAACAATTTGTGCCGGCCAATCAGGTGGTGCTTGAGCTGCAACCCCAAAAGGAAGTGAGGGAGCTTGACCAGTAAAGACAACTCATCGGGTACTTGGAACTACTTAGAACCCTGAGACACAAAGCGAATGAATGGATGAATTGAATGAATGAAAGAATGAACAATGGGCAATACAATCCAATAGACAAGGTTAATTAACATGGTTGATGAGTGAATTAATGAATGAATGTGCGGATGAAACCACCTTGTGAGATGTCGGTTTGATGTGGCGTGTGGCTCCAGAGCTCTTCTGTTGGGTCAAAGGCCAAACACGTGTGTGTGTGTGTGGGTGTGGGTGGTGTGGGTGGGGTGGGTGGGTGGGCGGGCGGGCGGTTATGTGTTGGTGGGTGGTTGTGTGTGTCACTGATGTCTTTGATGCAGAGTTCAAAGTCAGATAGCATTACTTATTCATGCCTTTGTTGTTTTTTATTTCCTCTGCGAGTGGACGGATTCCCGCCGTTTCATTTTGGTTTTTTTAGATGGATCATGGGCTAACTCGGCCATGACAGTTGATAGCCTCGCGGCTGAAGCAGGCATGCACGACGGCGCCACACACACACACACACACACACACACACACACACACACACACACACACACACACACACACAGACGTAGAAAGCACAATGTGGCAATACATCCTCCATAATGGTCGCACCTTTTGGGACATTCTTGTCAGTGAGTTCTGACAGTGTGTGTGTGTGTGTGTGTGTCCTTTCTGTGTTGGTGTGCGTATGCATGGGCACGTGTGTGTGTGTGTGAGTGAGTGAGTGTGTGTGTGTGTGTGTGTGTGTGTGTGTGTGTGTGTGTGTGTGTGTGCGTGTGCACTGGGTGTGTGTTTGTGTGTGTGTTTACATGCCTGTCTCTTTGTGTGTGTGTGTGTGTGTGCGCGCGCTTACTCTGCTGTTGTTAGCGGCGCTGTCGCTACCTCCAGTCCTTTGTGGCTGCAGGTCTAATGTTGTGGGGGTTCAACCGCCGCTGTGACACACACACCCTGGGACTGAAGCCCACGTAGCGGGCTGTAAATCAGCCTGACCTCCACCTCTCCCTGCCCAGCAGACCCACCACCGCCACCACCACCTCCATAACCACTGGCCTGTGGTTGGCTGTCTGACTGACTGTACGAGAGGGCGGGAAAGAAAGAGAGAGATGGAGAGGGATAGAGTGAGAGGGGGGCGGGGGGGGGGGTGAGATGGAGAGAGGGGCGGAGAGAGATTGAGAGGTGGGCGGAGAGAGATGGAGAGGGAGAGGGATAGAGTGAGAGAGGGGGGGGTGAGCGATAGAGAGGAGGAGAGAGAGGGGGGGAGAGAGATTGAGAGGGTGAGAGAGATATGGAGAGGTGGGGGGGGAGAGAGAGAGGTGGAGAGGTGGGGGGGAGAGAGAGATGGAGAGGTGGGGGGGAAAGAGAGAGGAGTGGGGAGGTGCAATGTAGAGATCGACAGGTAGACAAAGGGTGAGAGAGGCCCGAAAAGACGACGGAGTCAGAAGGCTGGGCGGGGCTACAACCGGTGCACACTTTGTTTCCTCACGGTATCCCATGATGCATTGCAGTACGCACGGCCCGTCACGTTGGGCAGATGGGTTTCCGGCGCCGAATTAGTGTCCGAATTCCGCCTGCACAATTTATTTTAACTTAAACAGTGTTCACGGTGTTTGTATGGAACGAGGGAAGAAATGGAACACGGCCTAAGTGTGTGTGTGTGTGTGTGTGTTTGCGTGTGTGTGTGTGTGAACAGGAAGCGCTCCAGAAGATCCGTCAGAAGAACACGATGCGCAGGGAGGTGACGGTGGAGCTGAGCAGCCAGGGCTTCTGGAAGACCGGTGTCCGCTCCGATGTCTGCCAGGTAACACACACACACACACACACACACACACACGCATACTAGATCTATACAGACACACACTAGATATATACACACACACACAACACACACACACACACGCACACACCTGCATACTACACAGACACACACACACACACACCCTACATACTACACACACACACCCTACATACCACACACACACACGCACACACACAGACAAGCATGTGCGCCACCCATGGCAACAGTCAGACGTCTTCTCCTTCTGATCTTTTCCGTGGCTTGCATCACCCCGCATGCCCTGCGTGTGTGTGTGTGTGTGTGTGAGTGTGTGTGTGAGTGCATGTGAGTGCGTGTGCGTGTGTGTGCATGTGAGTGCATGTGTGTGTGTGAGAGTGCATGTGTGCGTGCGTGCGCGTTCGGGGTGTCCCACCAGGTAGTTCCTGTACCGCCAGCAGCATGCAGCCCCCCCCGGTGCTGGACCCACACGGCTTAATCACGGCTCCTTTGCGATGCTAATTTGTTTTCACACTCCCTTTTCTACTCTAGATTGAATGTTGCTTATGTAGTGTTGTAACCAGCAGAAAAACTAATAGTGGGCGGTTGTTGCAGCGTTGTTGTGACGATGACAACGACGAATCAAAATAGACGCCACTCAACCCCCCACCACCCCTGCCCCCACCACCCTGCCCCTCACATCTGATCTTACCTTTGAAAACAAAATGAAAAAGGTAATTCCATTGAGCTGTCAAGCATGTCTGACACCATGTTGAGTTTGGTCCCGTGTGTGTGTGTGTGTGTGTGTGTGTGTGTGTGTGTGTGTGTGTGTGTGTGTGTGTGTGTGTGTGTGTGTGTGTGTGTGTGTGTGTGTGTGTGTGTGTGTGTGTGTGTGTGTGTGTGTGTGTGTGTGTGTGTTCATTATACCAGCCTAGCTAACTACTGGTCAACGCACAGGGCTGTCGCAATAACCTGCAACACCGCGGTATGCCAAGGCAACCGCGGGGGGGATGGCAAACAATGACCGTAGCCGCCAAAAAAACCCCGGAAGAAACCCTGCTCATTTCAGTTTCCATGTGTATATTTAATGTAGAACCAGTCACAGGCCTGTTCCAAGCGCGAACGGATGCGCGGCCTCTGGTATCGCTGCTGCTGCTGCTGCTGCTGCTCGCCCAAACAACTTCTCACTCGACACCCCTGCATTTCCTGGGGTCCTCGGCAGTACAGTACACACCAGCCAGGGCGGTGCCTGTTCCGTGCCTGTTTGGAAGGGGCCGACTGCATGCAGCTTCCTCGAGAGCCGCTCATCCAAACAACTTGTCACTTGACACCACTGCACTTCCTGGGGTCCTTGGCTGTACAATGGGCGGTGCCCGTTCTGTGCCCGATTGGAAGGAGCCGATTGCTTGCAGCTTCCTCGAGAGCCGCTCATCCAAACAACTTGTCACTTGACACCACTGCACTTCCTGGGGTCCTTGGCTGTACAATGGGCGGTACCCGTTCTGTGCCCGTTTGGAAGGAGCCGATTGCTTGCAGCTTCCTCGAGAGCCGCTCATCCAAACAACTCCACACTCGACACCGGTGGTCCGTCGTCCAGAATGTCCTGTGTGCTGTGGGTTTTCTCTTCAAATGCTCGTACATCCAGCTGCCGTGCGGTTTCATTGCTACTTTGCACAATGAACAAAGTATGAGAAGTACTCTTATACTTTCAACGCCGTGTCTTTACTTTGGAGCTGTCTTTACTACACTGCAGCTCTGCCGTCGCTCTCTGTTTCTTGTCCATTCTAAACTTTCAACTTTAAAGATACATTCAGGGGGGGAAACAATTTGTAGATTAAAAATATTGAAATTCAACAATTATCTGCGTTGATGTAATCGCTTGCGTCGATTAATCGTGACAGCCCCAGAACAGGCCATATTAATGATTACTTGAATCCGGGTTCATTCAGTAATACGAGGTGCTGGGGCTAAATAATAGAAACAGAAATGTGGTAATACCGCATATTGCTGCCTTGAGCCATCTTACATTACCGCAGGGGGGGAATTCTTAACCGCGACGGCCCCTAAACGCTGATTGTCGAGTGACATCGGCGGCCATTAAACGAGATTCAACGCGCAACCGGGGACGTGCACGACGCGAGGACATTGATAGCCAAGTTTACACGTATGACGCCCTAATAACAATTTGCATAAACGGTTAAAGCCGCAGACGGATGAGCCATCCTTTCTTTAAAGTGGTTTTCCTTGGCTGGGTTATTACCCCGGCTCCCTCTGCAAACACCTTTCTCTAGAAGCACCTGCACACCCCCAGGTCATGACGGATGCACCAGTCGGCGCAGCAGTGCTATTCAAACACCACACTTTTTTGTGGGGGGCGGGGGGGTTATTTTTAAAACAGATTTCCCAAAATTCCCGCTGCTTGAACTCACAGGAACCTCCAACTGTGTCCTTTATTCCGGGTAAAAGTTAATTGGCATGGACGCACCACTTCTCATCCCTCACTTTCCACACCGTCCATTCGGCGAAGAGGAGGAGAAGCCCGGAGCCACGGCTTCTCCTCCTGCACGCTGTTGCGCACGCCGGGCACCGAGCCCCCCATACGGGAACGTGTCCGAACCGGCGGCGGTGGCGGTGGTCCGAGCCTCCTCCCGCGCTCTCACAGCGAGGAGCGGCGAATCCATAATTGCCTTCCCAATTATAAGAGCCGGAGGCTGGAGTGTGGCTACTAATTGGTGCGTGCCCACTAGCCCTCAGTTCGGAGGAAATTATTGCATGTGTGTGTACGTGCATGTGTGTGTGTGTGTGTGTATGTGGGAGATCATTCCACACACACCCTTTGCTGTTCATACCAGGACTGGAATGCGATCCAGGATAACTAAGTTAGCCAGGCGTCGTTCCCTGTAACACGTAAACAAACAAAAAACATAATCTGACAAATGACCTGCTGGAAGGTTAAAGGAATATGGGGGGGGGCGGACCTTTCCAGTTATACTTGTACTGATCTCATTTGTGTTTTCGTACGTAGATTACTGAGCCAGGTAGGGGTGAGGCTAACCTGACGCGCCAGATGGTTTGTTTCCCAGAACCAGCTGGGAAGTCGTCATCGGAAACTGTTTGGAAAAGGGCTGGCACTTTCAAAAAAATCCTTGGCAGGTGATTGGATGAACCATCTGTCTATCACCTTTTGTTGTTTAGTTTTTTTTGAACAAATAGTTGCTTCTCGCTGTCACCACGTCTGTAGCAGCCACTAAGACGATGAACGGATAGCTTGAAGCCTGGCCAGACAGATCTTAACAGAGAAACGGCAGTAGCTCAGGAGGGAAGAGTGGTTATCTGGCAACAGGAAGGTTGCTGGTTCGATCCCCGGGCTCCGCTAGGCCCGGGGATCAAACCGAACCTAACCTAATCATCACCCAAGTGTGTCCCTGAGCACGACGCCGAACCCTAACTGCTCCTGACGTGTCGGTTGTTACCTTGCATGGTTGACACTGCCATCGGTGTATGAATGTGTGTGAATGTCAGGCAACTGTAAAGGGCTTTGGATAAAAGCGTTATATAAATGCAATCCATTTACCATTTAACATAGAAACAGAATTTGAAACTCGTGAGATCGGAATGGTCGCAGCTTGGGAATGCCCACAAGTGGACACCCGCGGGATTTGAACCCACAACCCTGCCGCAACGGGGCTCGAGCATGCAAACCACTACACCGTATCATTGCAAGGCTGATGGTCTCTATGGCTCCCGAGTTTTGTTAACTTCCACGTCAAACTTTCTCCTCAGTTGACCTGTTGAAAAGCTCCGCGAGCAAGTCCACACGCTGCATATATTAACCCTATCTATCTATAGGAGACATCGTGCCACGGGCACCGCACAACAGCCTCTGATCAAATGTCAACTTTTTTTTGTCCATTTGCCATTTTATATGCAAATGGAGAGCGGGGGATTCTGAAAGTTACATTTAGTTTGCCACCGGAAATGGCGAATAAGAGTATAGTCCAGCAAGCGATGCAGGATTTGCATAATAATGTCGGCACTGTAAACAAAACCAACTACACGGTTAGTTAATGGCTGACATTGGTTAATTAATGGCTTCAGAAACTTGTATTATTGTCATGTTGTAGTGAGGTTGGGGCGGGGGGCGGGGGGAAGGGAATGAGGAGTTCTGCCAGTGCCCCGAACTCGCCATGTCTTATCCCTGACATGGAATTAACATTTCTCAACTCCCAGTCAGTGGAGTATCAGTCTGATAAGCTGGTCATGCTTGTGCGCGATCACACACACACACACACACACACACACACACACACACACACACACACACACACACACACACACACACACACACACACACACACACACACACTCCCGCTCTATCACAGTCACACACACACACACACAGAGCAGATCCTTCCAGTCCGACATCAGAGCCCAGGCCCTGATCTGCAGTCTGTCGAGAGCTCTGACTTTGTTAATTGGTGCTTTAACGAGGCCTGGGGAGTCTGTCACTGCCCCCCCACCCCTGAGCATGCCCCCTCCCCCACCACCACCACCACCACCACCACCACCAGCACCACCACCAAGAGCTGGTTACATCCCCCTTCCCCCCTCCCCTCCCTTGCTCGCCCCTGGTACCGCTAATTAAAACATGCATGAACTCCCTCACTCGGCGCTGCCTTAGCCGGCGGAGGTTAACGCGCGGCCGGCTGGACGTGAGTCAAAGCCGCCGCGCTCCCCGGCTGCTCCCGGACTCGATAAGGACGCCCTCACGCCTCCCCCTCTCCTCCTCCTCCACTACCCCCCCCCCCCTCCTCCTCCTCCTCCTCCCAACTGTGCTGATGGTTTGGTAGATTGGCTCTGCATCTCTCTCTCTCTCTCTCTCTCTCTCTCTCTCTCTCTCTCTCTCTCTCTCTCTCTCTCTCTCTCTCTCTCTCTCTCTCAGCCGTGGGGTGGGGTGGGGGGGGGGGGGCGTGAGGGAGGAGAGAAGGAGAGAGAGCTGAGCTCCCATCTGGCTCTCTGTCCATCTGTCTTCGTCCGACTGTCAGCCCGTCTCTCTCTGTCCGTCTCCCATCAGTCTGTCTGTCTGTCTGTCTGTACGTTAATTCCTCCATCCGTCTGCCTTGTTGAATAACGCAACATAGAACAAAAGTATTACACTTGCATCAAGATCAAGTATTCAGTGTACTTTCTGTCCTGTACTGTCTTTCTGACCTGGCTGTACTGCTGCTACTACTGCTACTACAACTACTGTCTGAAGTACACTGACCTGGTTATACTGCTACTACTATTACTACTGCTACTACTACTACTACTACTACTACTACTACTACTACTACTACTACTACTACTAGTATTACTACTAGTGTATGCCTGTCTGTACTACACTCACCTGGTTGTACTGCTACTGCTCACAGCTACTAACCTCTACTACAACTATCTGTCGTGTAGTAGTTGTAGTAGTAGTAGTAGTAGTAGTAGTGGTAGTGGTACTGGTGGTATACAGTAGTACAGACAAGCAGTACAAGCAGGTCAATCCTGCCCTATCAATCTCTTCCCTCATTCCTTTGTGTTCCATACTTCACTTCAAGTTCTCAGGGAAACTTTTTGATAGATATATGTTTCGGTGATGTGTGTGTGTGTGTGTGTGTGTGTGTGTGGGGATGGCGGTGGAGGGTTCGTAGCCCACTATTTGTTCCAATGTATGTGTGTCAACACGTTCAGACGGCCTTCGATTCCGCCGTTCGTGTCCAATCGCCTATTTCCTCGCTCTCGCCGTCATCCCCGCTGGCGGCGGGCCGATTGAGTTTTTGATTATTTCATCTCTCTGTTGCCGAGCTCCACTTAATAAATAATGACCGCCTGATTGATTTTCCTCTCTTCTCTCGCCGCGCCTCGCTCCCAGGCCCTCCTTGTCTCCTTCTCAATCTCTATATCACTCTCTCTCTCTCTCGCTGGCCCCTTGGAAAACAACACACACACACACACACACACACACACACACACACACACACACACACACACACACACACACACACACACACACACACACACACACACACAGACATAACAAGTGCACATACACACAGATACAGACACATACACATACAATCACACGTACAAATTCCCAGACACACACACACATACAATCACACAAACATGCAGACACACGCATAGAAACACACACACACACACAATCACTGTCGAGACATTCTTTTCTCTACTCTTTCTTTTTTCTTTTTCAATTAAATTTCAAGGGGTTTTATTGGCATGGGGGAGCATACATTTACATTTTCAAAGCATTTTCAAAGTATACGATGCGAAACATCAATGATAACAATTGAGAATAAAATTGCGAGGCGATAATAATGTGAAAAGGTACATGCTAAATGTACTCAACTACGCAATAACATTGAGGTTTAACATTTTCTCTTTTTGAGAACAGAGTATTGGAATATTGACAGAGCAACAGTGCATTAGTCCCCAGTTGATGGTGGAAATCAATGTTGAAGTGGAAAGGGATAATAATAATTAATTCCAGCGCTATTTTAATTAGCCGAAATAAAAAGGATTATTATTACAATATATTGTATAACAAATGCTTTTTTTCTGTCTCTCTCTTTGTTGCTGTGTGTGGGCCTCTCTGTCTTTGTCTGTCTGTCTCTCTCACTCTGTCTTACTGTATGTCTCACTCTCTCACTCTTTCTCTCTCTCGCTCTCTTTGTGTCTGTCTGTCTCTCCCTCCCTGTCTCTCTGTGTCTTGTCTGCTTGTCTGTCTGTCTCCCCCTGTATCCTCCTGTCTGTTTCTCTCTCTCTCTCTCTCTCTCTCTCTCTCTCTCTCTCTCTCTCTCTCTCTCTCTCTCTCTCTCTCTCTTTGTCTCTATCCGTATCTATCTCTCTCTCTCTCTCTCTCTCTCCCTCAGCATGCCATGATGCTGCCTGTCCTGACCCATCACATCCGCTACCACCAGTGTCTCATGCACCTGGACAAGCTCATCGGCTACGTCTTCAAGGAGCGCGGGTTGCTGCAGGTAAGAGCCAAATGAAGTAAATGCTAAATTGATTGCATTTATATAGCATTTCTATCCAAAGTGCTTTGCAGTATTGCCTCACATTCACCCATTCATACACCGACGGCGGTGTCAACCATGCAAGGTAACAACCAACACGTCAGGAGCAGTTAGGGTTAGGTGGTGTCTTGCTCAGGGACACCTTGACACTTGGCTAGGCGGAGCCCGGGGATCGAACCAGCAACCTTCCTGTTGCCAGACAACTGCTCTTACCTCCTGAGCTATGACCGTCGTATACACAGGTATACGATGGTCATACAATTACCTCAGAACTCATGATAAGTCAAAATGCGCCGCCGTCTTTTCAAGAACAAACGCTAGACATCGGGTCTGTTACGTTGTGGCATCGAATAAAAATGTTTACAAATGACTGAATAACTGACACAGTGGTGTGTGTGTGTGTGTGTGTGTTTGTGTGTGTGAGTGAGTTCGCCGCTCTCTGAATCGTTACATAATTCAGACGATCTTGATGAATTATCAATAGTTTTAACTGTTCCAAGTTGAACACGAGGGAACACGGCATCGCTTGTATCGCCAGGCGCCGTATGTGCAGCTGCTGCTTCACAAATGAGTGTCGCGTTGTGTTTGTACCGTTTTATCGTTCGTGGCGACTGACTGACATTCATTTCGTCCAATCAGTGGGGACGCGGTGTTCCAGCAGGGACAGCGGCGCCGCTAACCGGAGCCCGTGATTGGTGCTGATTGGTGCTCGTAAAAAAAAAAAACACACACACACACAAGCAATCTGAGGACGGAAACGTGTTTCTCGTGAAGGCGTGTTGTCTGCGGAGGTCTGTGTTGGGTGGTCTGTGGTTTCTTTTGTGTGGTGCTGGTGTAGCGCTCCTGTGTGTGTGTGTGTGTGTGTGTGTGTGTGTGTGTGTGTGTGTGTGTGTGTGTGTGTGTGTGTGTGTGTGTGTGTGTGTGTGTGTGTGTGTGTGTGTGGTGTTGTGTGTGTGTGTGTGTGTGTGTGTGTGTGTGTGTGAAGCGCGCACCCCCAGAAGCGCGCACACACACAGTGCAGTGCACGGTACAAACAAGAGTGCGCGAGATCAGAGCCGGGCCAGTGGACTCGTGTACTGTTACGCACACACACACACACACAACACACCAGGCTGAGTCATATCTCCGCGGCAACCAACCCGTGTGGTGTGTCGTCAGGGCAACAATAGCAACAGCAGCGGCCTTCTCTGTAACGCTGTCAGCACATCGCTCTCTCTCCCCCCCACCACCCTTCCCACCTCCCTCTCTTCTCTCCCCCCCACCCCTCCCGTCTCCCGTTCCCCTGCCTGCAGCCATATTGAGGAGCTGCCATAACCCGGTGCATTAGAAATCAATGCTTCAGAAGGCCATACATAGTTTAAATGGAAGATTGTGCCGGGAGAAATGTTGCTCTAAGCTGTATATATGATGTGTGCATATGGTGTGTGTGTGTATGTGTGTGTGTGTGTGTGTGTCTTTGTCTGTGTGATGTGTTGTGTTGTGTTGTGTGTACGTGCACTTTTGCTCGCGTCGATCAGCAATTGACCCTGTATTCCGTTTGCGTTTTACAAATAAAATGGAGACGAAGACGAAATAAATAAACAAAATGTGAAAGGCGCATCACCATCATCATCATCATCATCGCTATGGGAACGCACTACACAGGGAATACTCTGACTGCTCTGACCTCGCTCGGAGCGGAGCCTCTCTCCGCTCCGATTGCCCGCGACGCCCTCCACCCATCCCCGCCCGCCTCCACCTGCCCTTCCCGCCTCCACCTGCCCCTCCATCCCGCCTGCCCCTCCCGCCTCCACCTGCCCGCCCCGTAATTGCTCTCCGTCCCCCGCTTCATTCTCCGTCACCTCCCTCTATGTCCTCCCTCCTTTTTTCTTCGCAAAAAGGAAAAAAGGGAAGGAAAAAACACAAGCCCAACCCGCCACGACGACCACGGCAGCAGCAGCAGCAGCACTGCACCGCGCCGTACCCCGTTTGATCGGACGTCGGGCTGACAGCCGGCAGATGCCGAGTGACGCTGCGTTTTGTGCCGGTGTGCGGCGCCATCGGTGTCGGTGTCAACACCACCGCCACCGCCACTCCTGCCCGGCTTCCTGTCTCCGGTGCTCTGCCGTCAAGCGGGGGGGGGGGGGTGGAGGGGTGGGACTGGGGGCCTGACAGCGGAATGGGAGGGCATGGACCCAGCCCAGTGGAAGAGTCTTTCGTGCGCCCCTTCGCATTATTATTTTTATTTTTGTATTTATTTTTGTATTTATGTTTTTCCCCCCACATATCATCACACGGACCATGAAGCAATCAGACAGGGCTCCACTGACAGACCAAAAGAGATGAACGGGGCTTGTTTTCCTTATGTTTATGGAGTTGTGCTTTTTAATTTGTGGAACGCACCGCGTCGTCATTGCATCGGTGGGGTTCACCGCCTGGAGGAACCTCCACGCGGTTGCTCTTTTATGATTAGACCGAACATTTATCTACTTCGCGTGTCTTGAGTTAGGCGTCCCCTCCCCGGTTAAATAAAGGTTCATTGAATGAATCCGTGTTAACGCTAACGCGCACGCACGCACACACACACACACACACACACACACACACACCACATACACGCGTGTACTGTATTGTACTCCAGCGCTATACTACGCGTACGCGAGCGATCGATCTGCAGTTGCCGATATGTTACATTACGGACTACGAACTAAAAAGGGAAGTCGTCGTGTATGTGTGTGTGTGTGTGTGTGTGTGCGTGTGCGTGTGCGCGCGCATCTCATCTCCATGCTAACCGGCGTGCATTGCGTTTGAACCCCGGCAACGCGACAACATCCAGGAATGGGGTGGGGGGGGAATTTGAGGCGCAGAAGGTTTTGACGGCTGCGTGTCTGATCAGAGCGCGGCGTTGTCGGCCACCGCTGTGGGCATTGCCTTTGATGTGTCAAAAACGAGATGAAGAGCCCTCGAAACCGGCGTCAACTCACGCTAAACCACGGCGGCAGCACCATCTCTGGCGGGAATACGCAGCCCCCTATTTAGCCGTTTACCAGTCGCTTTTATCCAACGTGAGCTACAGTGGGGGGCGTGGTCAGATTTAATCATTAATTAGCAGCTCGAACAATAGAATAGAATAGAACTTTATTAATCCCGAAGGAAGTTCTTGTGCCAGGCTACATAGCGATACCGTACAATAAAACAAGTGGGCTTTTGGACACCGGTGGCCGAACCCACCAGCACCACAACCTATTTTGGCTACTTTCGCTTAAGCCAACGTAGCTGCTAACGCTAGCTAGCTATATCTTTGCCGTTGGGATTGTGTGTGTGTGTGTTGTTCACATACACAAAATCAATGCTCAGAAGATTAGTTAGATTGGTTAGATTCATGTAATTCATAAGCAGCTAGGGGCCATGGGGTCTTGCTCAAGTGGGATTGTGTGTGTTGTTGGTAAGCGTTTACACCGTTGAATAGTTAGACAAATGTTAAATAACGCACTGTGCATTTAGGCAGTGTGTTTCACGTTACATTTTAAGGTTAAAGTTGGAAAACGGGAAGAGAAACGGTGATAAATATTATATCCAAAAAGTTTTACATAGTTTCTTTGAAAATGTCCCTGGGTTAATGAGAGGATCATCTTTTCCCCATGGTGGCACATTATTGTATTAATAATTGCATTTTATTAAAAGTATTCATAGTTTTCCCCGAACTGTATAAAAAATAAATGCTCACCGCTAGATCAGCACATTCTTGCGTACATTGAGGAATCCCTCATCCAAAAGACGCACACACACACACACACACACACGCGCTCACGTGCACACACATACACACAGGCACACACACCCACACACACAGATAAAGCGTGCCACCCCGGCGAGATGCAGGAGGTGGAAGAAGCAGTTGGACAGCGCCTGCGCACGACGGTGAACTCTCGCCTCACGTGCACGCTCGTGCGCACCCCCCTCGTGCGCTGCGCTGCACTCCCTCCCCCAACCCCCACCCCCTGCCCGCCTCCATCGCAGCTCTGGCCTCTTTGAAGCCTCTCTTCTGAGAGGCTGCCCATTAAAGATTTAACACTGCTGTGTGTGTGTGTGTATGTGTGTGTGTGTGTGTGTTGTGTGTGTGTGTGTGTGTCTGGCTTTGGGTGGATGTGTTTATCTTTGTGTATATGTCTTTGTGTGTGTGTGTGTGTGTGTGTGTCTTTGCATGCATGTGCGTGTGTCTTTTGTGTGTTTCTTTGCATGCATGCATGTGCGTGTGTGCGTGCGTGTGTGTGTTTTTATGTGTGTCAATGTGTGCGTCTGTCTACCTATGTTTGTCTATCTGTATGCATGGTTTGACTTCATGCATCCTCCTCCTCCACCTCCACCATCATCATCATCATCTCCATCGTACCTGATTACCACCACCACCACCTCCTCCTCGGCTCCTCACCCCATCAGCCCCCTGTTGCTCCTCCCTGCTCCTCCTGGTTGACCTGTACTGACAGAGGGAGAGGCTTTGCCCAGGACCTCAATAATTTAACAGTACACGAGTCCACTGGCCCGGCTCTGATCTCGCACACTCTTGTTTGTACCGTGCACTGCACTGTGTGTGTGCGCTTCTGGGGGTGTGTGTGTGTGTGTGTGTGTGCGCGTGTGTGCGTGTGTGCTTGTGTTGTTGTGCTATGCCTGCCTTTTGTTCAACTTTTTTAAAAAAAAAAAAGAAATAAAAAATGTTGTCAGGTCTTACATGGTTGAGTGCACAGGGCCACATGTCTCAACCACGGGAGTCTCTCTCTGTCCCCCCTCTCTCTTTCTCTGTCCCTCTCTCACCCCTTTCTCTCTCTCTCTCTTTCTCTCTCTCTCTCTCTCTCTCTCTCTCTCTCTCTCTCTCCCCCCCCCCCCCTCCCACTGTGCAGTCTAAAACGAGGAGTAGTAGTAGCCTATCCACCAGTCGAGCTATACGCTAGCGGGCTCTCTCTTCTCTTTTTTTAGCAGTAGCGACATCGCTGATTATGCTTTGAGCCGCATCCCCCGTCGGGCCCCCAGCCAGGCAGCGTGTCCGTCGCTGTAGCCCAGCGTCTTTCCATGTCTGGTAAATAGTTAACCACCCCCACCCCCCTCCCCCCAATCCAATCCTCCCACTCCCCTCTCTTGAGCTATCCTGTTAATTCCCACTTCTCATCAGCCAATAAGACGTGGCGTGGCAGCCGGGTCGGAGCCAATCAGGACCACCCCCCCCGCCACCCCCATCCACAGAAAATTATCTCGATTTGAAATGGTTGCCGTCCTCTTTTTTGGCGGAATTTACCCAAAGAAGCAAGAAGCAATGGCAAAGTTTTGTTGACGTCACGTCGATGTTTTGATCTTAGATGACGTCAAAATAGATCAGTCCAGAGATGTTTCCGATTTCCGGCATAACGGGGGAGGCTAAAACTCTCAGTATGTTGTTGCGTCTGCACATTGTTCACACATTGTTGACCCGTAACATTAACACAGCAGCAGAACGCACAATGGGTGTTGAGTTTCTCTCTCTGTCTCCCTCTCCCCCCCCTCGCTCTCATCCCCCTTGAGTGACTATAAATATTGAAAGCTCTCTGTTAACGTCTCGCGTGTACGTCTCATCGGAGCTTGAAATTGATTTGAAGTCGGGGCTGATGGGAGACGGACGTTCTGCAAACTCCCCGGCCCGGAGAGGAGTCGGACAGTTTTTTATTTAATCTCCCCTTCCCCTGCTCATTTTCTTTCCTTCCCCTATTTATTATTATTATTATTATTATTATTTATTTATTGTATTTATTTATTTTTGCTGAGATTAACATTACACCCGGTGTAATGTAGGATTGATTGCCCCTTGACATGAGCTATCCCGCCCCCACCCACCCCTCCACCCTCACCCATTTATACTCCCCCAATGAGGGAGGGAAGGAGTGGATGGGGGTGGGTCCTCCTCATCCTCCACCACCCGCAAAATACGCTTCTTTCAAGGAGCTAGCTCGCGAGGTAGGGAGGGAGAGCGGGAGGGTATGGGTTGGTGGTGGCGTGGGTGGGGGATTCCTCCTTTCTCCTCCACCAGCAAAATCCCCCTCTTCTTCCGAGGCGCAGCAGTTTTGTCCCTCCTTTTGAAAAACAAAAGACTAGCGCGCGGGTCTAATGCTTTCCCCTTCAGGGCTGCTGTGCGGCTGCTGCCATCGCCGCACTATTAGCGCCTCCTTGATTTATCTCCCGGTTACCTCCGCTAAAAGGTATTAAAAGTTTAAGTCATTAACTTCCCCAGAGGGTAATGGCCTTCCGTGTGATCAGCGCTTTGTGTATGTGTATGTGTAAGTGTGTGTGTGTGTGTGTGTGTGTGTGTGTGTGTGTTTTCAGTCAACAAGGCGTAGAAGTTTCACTTGTGTCTCTTGTTAAATGCGGCCCTTGTAAGATCTCTGGCTCGGTTTCTATTGCGCTCTCTCTCTCTCTTGCTCTTTTTCTCTTTATTTCTCTTTATCTCTTCCTCGTCGGTCTTATCTCTCGCTCTCTCGCTCTCTTGCTCGCTCTCTCTCTCTTTTTTCCCCTCTCTCCCTCTCTCGCGGCCCTATTTCCGTGGCCGGGTGCTGAGGCTGCGTTATTGGATGGGTTTTTGGCGGTGCAGCTGGTGCTGCTGTTTGTAATTGGTCATTAGGCAGAAGTGGACATTGGAAAGGAGTCCGTCTCGGGGAGTAGTGGAGGTGAACGTTGTTAACCGCGCTGCCGACACTCGCATGGTGTGGATACAGACGAGCCTCCGAGGAGGAGGAGGAGGAGGCGTCTGTCACACGGCACATATTTAACCTTGGGTTTCTTCTCTTTTCCCCCCTCATGTCTCTCTCTCTCTCTCTCTGTCTCTGTCTCTGTCTCTTCTCCTCTTCCCTTCCCTCCTCCCCTCTCTCGTTATCTTGTTTTCCTGTCACTATTCTGCTCTCTCCTCTTCTCTCCACTCCTCTCCTCCTGTCTCCCTCTATTCTCCTCCACATCTCCTCTCCTGCTCTCGCTCCCCCCCTCACCTCTCTCCTGTTCTCTGTTCTCTCTGCTCCCCCCTCTCTCTCTCATCTTATGTCCTCTCTGTCCATCCTCTCTCATGCCCCCTCACCCCCTCCCCTCCCTCCCCCAGCTGGCCATGACTCACCCCAGCCACCACCTGAACCTTGGCATGAACCCGGACCACGCCCGGAACTCCCTGTCCAACTGCGGCATCCGCCAGCCCAAGTATGGTGACCGCAAGGTCCACCACATGTACATGAGGAAGAAGGGTGAGGCGCCCTCTGCTCGCTCTCTCTCTGTCTCTGTCTCTGTCTGTCTCTCTCTCTCTCTGTCTCTGTCTCTCTGTCAATCTCTCTCTGCGTCTGTCTCTCTCTCTCTCTCTCTCTCTCTCTCTCTCTCTCTCTCTCTCTCTCTCTCTCTCTCCTCTCTCTCTCTCTCTCTCTCTCTCTCTCTCTGCACATTTGTCTCTGTCTCTCTCTCCTCTCTCTGTCTGTCAATTTAATTACATTCTAGTGCTTTAGTGGCATGATGGGGCAAAAATAATGTGGTTTTTTTTTCATATTGCCAAAGCAGTTGATAAAATTATAATAACACAGAAATAATTAACTGTCAAATCAATGTCACCGATAATATCTAAATCCTGGAGAATAAGAAGTGCCATGTTGTGACGCTTTATGACAGTAAAAGAAAAAAGTATGTCTGTCTCAATTTAACTTTATCGACATGGAAAAGAAACATTTACAATGACCAAACGTGTGTGTGTGTGTGTGTGTTTGTGTATACTCTCGCCAGGTATCAACACCTTGATCAACATCATGTCGCGGCTGGGCCAGGATGACCCCTCCCCCTCCAGGTGTGACTGACAGCGGCGGCAGTCGGCCAAACCCCTCCCCCCTGCCCCCCGCCCCCCTGCACTTGAAGTCTCATCATAAGTCTCACATTCCAGTAGTTTGACTTCTCCATCTCTGACCACGGGGGCGGGGCTAACTGGCCCTCGGCCCCCCTCATGTGATTAATCCATCCCGCCGTCCCCGCTGACAGGAAAATTAACTCTGGCCGGGAATCAAACGACGCCTCAGCGGATTAGAAATGAGCTAATTTTAAGGAAGATGGTCTCCAAGTTATTAGGGAGAGAGCACAGAGCAGTGCAAGACCGTGTAGTACTACTACTACTAGTAGTAGAATTAGTGGTAGTAATGTAATGTCAAGATGGTGAACGTATGTATGTGTTTTTACATTTGTATTTTTATATATCTCATTTCGTGGCCCAATGTCCGCAGTCTACCTGTAGGCATTCCTTAAACAAGACGCCTGGTATTCATTATTTACAAGAAGTCGCTCGGAGGACTTTCTGTGAATGCTAAGTGATGTCTGCATTTCCCTCCTCGGGTTTGCCGAGTTTGCATTTGTTCTTTTGGTTTGTGTGTGTGTGTGTGTGTGTGTGTGTGTGTGTGTGTTGTGTGTCTCCATTTTGTTTCAGTTTCTTATTGCCTTTTTCCCCCTCCTCCTCTCCCCTCCCTCCTCCCTCCTCCCCTGCTCCCCAGGATCAACCACAACGAGAGGCTGGAGTTTCTGGGAGACGCCGTGGTGGAGTTCCTCACCAGGTGAGAGACGGCGACACCGCAGACTTTGATAGGAGGGGAGCCGGCACCGCATTATAGCACTCTCTCTCTCTATCTCTCTCATCCACTTTCACTGTACCTCTCTCTTCCCCTCTTTCTCTGTATCTCTCTCTCCCTGTCTTTTTCTCTCTCACTGTCTTTCTCTATCTCTTGCTGTCTCTCTCTCTCCCTCTCTCTCTGTATGTCTCTCTCTCTCGCTGTCTTTCTCTCTTTCTCCTCTCTCTCATTATCTTTTTCTCTTACTATCTTGGTCTTTCCCTTTCTCTCTCTCTCCCTCTGTACCTCCCACCCCCCTCTCTCTCTCCCTGGCTCCCCCTCCCTCTCCCTCTCTCCCCATCTCTAACTGACTATCTGTCTGCCCCCCCCCTCTTCTATCTAAGGGAAGGGAAGTGATTTCCTTGTAATTGGGACTGGGGTGGAGTGTGATATATGAATATATATGTTTGTGTATATATATATGACATTTTTTCCACTATTCTTTTTATTTAATGGCCTTAAATTCTCCATGACAACGCTCAATTAGCCGTGCGCGGTATTATTGACTCCCAGGTGAGGATGAACCTTGGGGCCTGGCACTTACCTATGCACCACTCTTAATTATACCAACGCTATTATTAGCTTCCCGCGCCGCACTCATACCGCTGGTTGACCGGCAGCCTCGCTAGCCTACCGCCGCCACACCTCCTACTCTTTCTCCTCCTCCTCCTCCTCCTCCTCCTCCTCCTCCTCCTCTTCGATTGTAGAAAGTTAGCGGGGCCCCTGGCTAGCGGGCGGTCATTAGTTAGCCACGCCGTTGTCCTGTGCGTGTGTGTGTGTGTGTGCCAGGACTATTTTTTTCCGTTTTCTCTTGTTTTTTCGAAAATGTAGATGTTTTTAAATTAACATTGATTTAACTGTTAATTATTTTGTGTTGTTATGATGGCGTTATCTGTTACCCGTCACTCGAATATGCACACGCAAGCGCATACTCAAACACTCACTCACTCTCACTCACTCACTCACTCACACTCACTCGTCACACACACACACAGAGGGAGGACCATTATGAAGGTAATTGACAGGCAACACCACAATCAGCCTCTTCAGACTCTGGCTCCGCCTTTTTTCAGCCAGTGGTTCACAAAATGGTTGACGGACCAATGGTCTGTGGTTTGATACACTACCCTCCCAGCAAGCCTCCCTGGTCACTCCAAACCAATCACAGTCACACACAGGGGTTTACGGTGGGGTTAAGCATGTGACAACATCCCGGTAAGAAAAACACACAGGCATCGCGCTGTTGTTAGCTTCAGCATCTCTGGGGAGCTTGGGAGAGGCAGACAGTTACGTCAAAGTCCAAGTGTTTTTTATCGTCACATGTACAGTCCATCGCAACACAGGGCCATTCCGAACAGTGAAAATCTTGTGACATGGCAGGCAACAGTATGTAGGAAGTAGGCAAAAAATTACAAGATATATACAAAATATATATATATATGTACATTTAAAATATATATACACTGTATGTGTGTGTGTATATATATATATGTATACGGCACAATATACATAATAAAGATAAAAAAGTTAATGTTTTCTTGTAAAAAAGAAAAATCAGCCACATCAGTTGTTCCAGAAGTATTGCATATTGAGTATTATAAATGTACAAGTAAGTAAGGGCAGATGCACAAGTCTTTCGAATCACATACTTTTACGCACTCTTGCACTGCAACAGTTTGACGACAAACCGCAACGTTCTTGACTTGCAAAATGGTCTTGACAAACACATGTGTAATTCATGGGCCCGCTTAAAAAGGATCGAACCACGAGTTCTCTCACCGTTGGCTGCCCAACATATTTATTTTCTCTCTCTCTGAAATACAGTCCTGTGGTAGTGCACATGAAGGGGAGGGGCTTAGGCTCTCTGCGGAGAGGTCGAGGGAGGGCGGGAGGGAGGGCGAGTGGGGGCGCATGTAGAGAAAAGGCAGAGATGCAGAGAGGGCAAGGCCTGACATCAGATGGGTTCGAATTCACTGCCAAGTGTCGACGCTTGTATGTATGTATGCGTTTATTTATTTATCGAGGGTGTTTTCTCGCTGACCCCTTTGTCCCGCAGGGGTGACCGCAGTCAAACTTTTCAATTTGCGGCAGAGCCACTGCATTATGAAGTGCACTTTTCAAGGTCCCGATCCTTTTGTGAGTGCTTATTGCCAGTTTTCTTAAGGCGCCGGCCTTGCGTGGTGAAACTCTGCGCTCCCACTGACGTACGCACACACACACCATGAATAAACAAACCCCTCGCGCACACTTGCCTGACACGGCTTCTGCATTCTATTTCAATATTTTCCACACAAAATGTGAGTTTTATGTTTTCGGTTTTTTTTGTGTTGTTTAAAGGTCAGGAAATATATTCGGTAAAAAACGTACAAATGCTCCATTCATACCGAGGAAAAAAAACAGTTTGCAACCTGAATGGTCAGTTTTAGACAAGGTTTTTCGGTGAAGAAATAAACACAAAAAACCCACCAATAAAAAAAAAAGCAAATGCATGGCCCTGCTTGCGATTACTTCTCATTTTAATTGTTTGCCGCGCAAAACAGCCTTGAACACTTGACAAATAACACCACACAACAAAATACAAAATAAAACCAGGACACCATCTGCTTTTCTCTCCCACACACACACACTATGTTTTACGATTGATTAGGAACGACTGAATTAAGCGGCCTAGCTTTAATTCAAATGAAATCAAATGACGCGCCGCGGTTTTTGAGGGATGCGAGAGGCGGTAATGAGGATGGAAGCGGGGCGCGCCTGGAGCCCAGCTGTGCCGCCCGAGGAGCAGCCAGGCCCATCGCAGGCTCCTCCTCCCCCTTGTCCCGCAGAGGCCCACGGTGGGGCAGCTGCAGCCCGGGAGGACCGTGACCAAGAGCGTCAGGGGAACCGGTTGTACCGAGGACGCGGGTGTCTGGTGGGAAGGGTTTTTGTGTTGGTGATTACGTTGAGAAGGTGTGTCTGTGAGTGTCTGTGTGTGTGTGTGTGTGTGTGTGTGTGTGTGTGTGTGTGTGTGTGTGTGTGTGTGTGTGTGTGTGTGTGGTGTGTGTGTGTGTGTGTGTGTGTGTGTGTGTGTGTGTGTGTGTGTGTGTGTGTGTGTGTGTGTGTGCGCCTGTGCGTGTGTGTGTGTGTGTGTGTGTGTGTGTGCGTGTGTGTTGTTGGGCCATTCGGCAGGATGGCCCAAGGGAAGTACCGGGACATGGTTGTACTTTTTTTTAAATTTTTACTTTTGTACATTTTTGGGAACTACCGTGCTACAGAAGTACTCAAAGTACACATTTTGTTTTTCTTAGTCTGTTTTTGTTTTGGGCAAAAAATAAAATAAATCGGGGAAGAAATGAAAAACATTGGGGGAAAAGATTAAATGAAAAACTGTCCGACCCGCATGTTAACTAGTCATGTACCCATTTGAAATGTGCCCGTTGACAACCACTCACCCAAGCACTTCCCACTAGACACTTCCTTGGGTCCTCAGCAATACCATCCGCCAGTGCGGTGCCCGCTCTGTGCCTGTTTGGAAACCGGTGCCGCTCAGCCGATTCGTTGCAGCTTTCTTGAGGGCCGCTCCTCCAAACCCAATTGACACACTCGACTCTGCGTCCTCAAGCAATACAACCTGCCAAGTGTGAAGTTGATCGGATGAACGACGAATATTTATAAACTGAGTAATTCACTGAAGTAATCGAGACTTGTGTTGTGTGTCTGGGTTTATCCTCGGCTACGGCTGCCGTCCCTCGCATCATGAAAGTGAACAGAAGGCTTTACTGACTCAGTTTTGGTTTCACTTTTGACGTGTGACTACGACCGCATATGTAATTCGCTGGGCTGACTTCTCTCTCCCTCGCCGCAGCGTCCACCTCTACTACCTGTTCCCCTGCCTGGAGGAGGGCGGCCTGGCCACGTACCGGACCGCCATTGTGCAGAACCAGCACCTGGCCATGCTGGCAAAGGTGAGCGTGACCTTCGGACACTTCCTGACAGGAAGTGTAGCCGTCAGCTCCCCCGGCCGGGAGGTGAGGGCGGAACACGGTGTCTCTCGGACATCACCACCGCCATATCGGTCCGTGTCTGACATTGTACCTCGCTTTCTCTCACTCTCTCACCTTCCTGGCCTCACGGTTTCGGCGTTCTAATTATGGCTTAAAGGTTGTTGTTTCTCGGAGAGTTGTAGCCGACTCCGGGGGGCCCGCTATAGGTCTTCCCGAATTGCTATATCTGGCTAGCTTGCGCCCTGGCTAAACTCCCCCCCCCCCCCCCCCCCCCCTCCACACACACACACACACACCCTCCTACTCTGTCAAGGGAACTCGCAGACGGACTCACCGGAGCGCCCTGTTGTGCGAGTGGAAAACAACAGCAGCAACAACAACAACGGTAATCGTCCCCACGATGAGTCGAAAGCAATTAAAAACTTCAATCTTTTCATGTTGCTCCCCGCTGTACACAGAGGCGCGGAAAAAAAATAAAACACCTAATCTGCATTAGCTCCGTTCGCGAGATTTGCCCGCTTGTTTATATTTCGCCCCGTGTGCGCGCGCAACGCAAGCGAGATAGATCGAGAGCGACCAAGCGACGGCGGTTTTTGACGCTGCCAAGTCTGTTTACCGGGCCTCTCATCTGAAGGGGCCGTCTGCTCATAAACACTCGCAATTATCGCGTGCGCGTAAAAAAAACAAAAAAAAGACTATCTTCGTGCAGGGGGGGGCCACTTCACTCGGAAGTTCGCCACACGCGCCCCCCCCTTGAGTTTGGGGTATTTATGGCTAGTGATTTAATTTGCGCGCGTGAGCACGGGGGGTGGGATACCGCCGACAGTTAGCAGGCGTAATTAAAGCGCACCCTGGCTGCTTCCTGCCCGCGTCTCTTCTGCGCTTCCCTGCCAATAAAAGTCAACTTGGGCTACTTTGGGCCGGGCTCAGGAAAACAATGGGGGGAGGGAGGGGGAGGGGGAGGGGGGGGGGAAAGGGAAAAAAGGCTGAAGTGACCCGCGGTGCGTCAGAACTATTTAAAACGCGCATTTGCATAAAATACAACCGACGAGGCATGTTTGTGTTTGGGGGTTTATTTAAATATTCAAAACTTTTATTTTTCCAGGGAAATGCAGCAGGCAAACTATTTGTCAGCGGCGCCTGTCAACCGTGCGTTCGTTCGTTCGTTCGTTCGTTCGTGTGTGTGTGTGTGACAGACACACACACACACACACACACACACACACACACACACACACACACACCATGTTTTGGTGTGTCCTTGAATGGTAAATGATCCGGATTTATATCACGCTTTCAGACCTGTGGCCACTCAAAGTGCTTCAGAATTATTGCCTCACATTCACCCATTCATACACACACACATCCACGCTGTCAGTGGGTGTGGGGTGGGAGACACTTAGCTAGGTGGAGCCGGGGATCAAACCAGCAACCTCCCGCGCTCTGGCTCCTCAGCCACTGCCTCAAGGTGGTGGTGGGCGGGCAGGCGGGGGGCGGGGGGGGGGGTGTCAAACAGGGCAGCAGTAGCTCAGGAGGTAAGAGCGGTTGTCTGCCAACAGGTTGCTGGTTCGATTCCCCGGGCTCCGTCTAGCTAAGTGTCGAGGTGTCCCTGAGCAAGACACCACCTAACCCTAACTGCTCCTGACGTGTTGGTTGTTACCTTGCATGGTTGACACGGCCGTCGGTGTATGAATGGGTGAATGTGAGGCTATACTGTAAATCGCTCGGGTAAGAGCGCTATATAAATGCAACCCATTTACCATTTACTATCAACACATCGACCGTCCACTTATTTAATGCCTTTCCCTGTCAATGGATTTTGGCATTGTCAAACACCGGAGCCGTTGGCTTTGCAGAGTTGCCAATGTGCGATGTTTCTTTATTTATTTATTTTTTACATTTGCAATTCAAAAATGTAAGGTCATTACTGGACTATTTCCACATTCATCACTGGATTATTATATAGCGTGTGTGTGAGCGCATGTGGCGTGAGCGCATGTGGCCCCCAATGCCCCCCTCGCACATGGGCGCTACGCATGAGTAAGTGTGTGTGTGTGTGTGTGTGTGTGTGTGTGTGTGTGTGTGTGTGTGTGTGTGTGTGTGTGTGTGTGTGTGTGTGTGTGTGTGTGTGTGTGTGTGTGTGTGTGTGTGTGTGTGTGTGTGTGTGTGTGGTGTGTGTGTGCACCACGTCACACGTCACAGCTGGACAACACATGGGCACATCTGTCAGTGCCGCCGAATGGAACCTTTTCTCTTCGCCGTTTTTTTCCCTCTCCAATAAAGGGGTGCAATCTTTTTCCATTCCACTCCCCTTCCTGCCCCCCCGCCCCCGCCCCGCCCTTCCACCCCCCCCCCCCCCCCCCACCCTTGAGTCCTGTGGCCGTATCCCCCGGCGTCTTTGCCTTGTTCTCAATGGAGCGGCGAGTGCCACCAAAGACGCCATTACCCTTGAAGGAGACCATTACGGCGGCGCTGTCGCCGAGGAATTTGCCGTCCTCCTCTGAACGTTTCCGATTTCCCTCGTCTATCCCCCTGTTCTCTCTCTCTCTCTCTCTTCTCTCTCCCTCTGTCTCTCTCTCGCTCTTTTCTTTCTTCTTTTTTCTTCTCTACACTCTCTCTCCATCTTTCTCTCCTTCATCTCATTTCTATTTCCTTCTACCCATCTTTTTTTTCTCCGTCTTTCTGTCTCTCTCTTTGTCTCTCACTATGTCTCTCTCTATCTCTCTTTCTCTCTCTCTTTTTCTCACCATCGTTCTCTCCCTCTTCCTCATTTTTATTTTATTATAGCTCATTCTATTTATGTGTCTTCTCCCACTATGTCTCTCTCACTGTGTCTCTCACTGTGTCTCTCTCACTGTGTCTCTCACTATGTCTCTGACTAGGTCTCTCACTCTGTCTCCCACTATGTCTCTCTCACTGTCTCTCTCACTGTGTCGCTCACTGTGTCTCTCTCACTGTGTCTCTCTCACTGTGTCTCTGACTATGTCTCTCACTATGTCTCTCACTATGTCATTATGTTTCTCACTCTGTCTCTCACTATGTCTCTCACTATGTCTCTATGCCCCTCTCTGTCTCCCACTATGTCTCCCACTATGTCTCCCACTATGTCGCTCACTCTGTCTCTCACTCTGACTCTCACTAGGTCTGTCAATCTGTCTCTCTATCTCTCTCATTCTGTCTCTCATTCTGTCTCCCACTATGTCTCTCACTCTGACTCTCACTAGGTCTGCCTCACTCTATGTCTCTCTCAATGTCTCCCACTCTGTCTCCCACTCTGTCTCTCACTCTGTCTCTCACTGTGTCTCTCACTGTGTCTCTCACTATGTGTCTCTGTCTCTCTCCCAGAAACTGGAGCTGGACCGATTCATGCTGTACGCCCACGGACCGGACTTGTGTCGTGAGTCCGACCTGCGCCACGCTATGGCCAACTGCTTTGAGGCGCTCATCGGTGAGTGTGTCCGCCTCCACCACCGCCACCAACACGTCTATAGACACACTTTAACACCTCTTTTGAACGGTATGTGTTCAAAAGAACATGATTTGAAGCTGTTTTATTTGTTTGGGACTGATCACACACGCAACAGTCACATCTTTTTACTTCTTGCGATCTCGCAGAACTTTGTTTGCGCGTGAAGTATGCCGAACGATTTGCGCAGAAAATATTATAACAACAACAGCAACAACAACAACAGAACAACTGGGGCGGCCCGGTGCTACAACCCAGCGCCGTGCTAACGGCGTTGGCAGTGCGCCTTGCAGCCCAGCCAACCCACGCTAGCCCCCGTTCCCTCTCCTCCAACCCTTTCTCCTGAAGCTAATCGAGACCGGATACATATCAACAACTGGGAACTGTAGATGGAACAATGTGCCTGGATGTGGATCAGCGGAAACAAACAAAAACAAACTTTTAGTAATTCTGTAGCATCTTGCATGTTCTTGAATGTTTGTATGACACTTAAAATAGCACTTAACTTTGTGTAGCATCCTACCATAGCTATCTTGCTATTCTCCTCCTTACTGTTCTTATCCCAGCTATTTTGCTGGCAACCTGGCAATTTTAAGTGCTTAAAACCTGTTCTATTAACCTAGTAACTATGAATGCTTGAAACCTTAAAATGTATATGTACCATCACTGATTTAACTTCTCACTCTCACTCGACAAATGTACTTTGTAATTGTAAATCCCTTTTGATAAAAGAGTCACCTATATGCCATCATGTAAATGTAAAGTGTACCTCATTGGTTGAGGTAGATGTCTAATGGCAAGTCGAGCCATAAAGAAGGTAAATACATATTATGTAGTTTGGCAGTTGTGTGTTTTGTGCCAGAGTGTGGACTTATTTTGTGTTGTAAAGCACCGTTCTTACTTAAGACACTAGATGGTGCATAGGCTTTGAATATCCCTGTATCGCCCTTAATTCAGTGTGTGTGTGTGTGTGTGTGTGTGTGTTGTGTGTGTTGTGTGTGTGTTGTGCTCTGTAAATAGCTGCAGTGCGTCTCCCATTAAGCATGTCTTCTGTTTTGGACACATTAAGCAGCTTCATTGATCTCTGGAGATGCGGTTTGACCTCTGGCAGGACAGCAAGTCCCTGGAGTATGGCTCCACCTCTCTCTCTCTCTTCCCCTCTCTCTCTCACACATGCACACTAGCACATGCACCCACACTTTCACAGGAGCGAACACACACACACACACACACATGCTTGCACGCACCCACACACACACACACACACACACACACACACACTGTGTGTGTGTGTTTCTTCATCATTGCAGAAAGTGATAATCTCTCCTGTCTCATCGTGCACAGTCACCACCACTTTATTCAGCTGCAACAGAGGCCTCTGTCTTCATATCTCCCTCTGTCTGTCTCGCTTTTTCTGTGTGTCTCTCTCTCTCTCTTTCTGTCCGTCTTCCCTCTCTGTCTCTCTGTGTCCCATTCTGTCTGTCTCTCAGTCACTCCCTTTGTCTCCCTTTGTGTGTCTCTCTCTGTCTCGTGGTGTCTTTGGATGTTTGAGGGTCTGTGTCTCTGTCTCTCTCTCTCTCACCTATCCTATCCTCTCTCCTTCATTCCATCTTTGAGTAGCTTCTTTTGTAACTTTTTTCATCTTCAATCTTTCACTTAATAAAAGAGTGTGAGTTGCAGGGTGATGCAGAGGGGAGAACCCAGGAGGAATGGCTGTCAGCTCCCGATAGTCTGGTGACAGTTATGAATCAGTGCTTCATAAGAGACACACACAGATACAGACACGCGCACACACACACACACACACACACACACACACACACACACACACACACACACACACACACACACACACACACACACACACATGCACACACACACACACGCGCACATGCACACACACACACACACACACACACATGCATGCCCGCGTGCCTACAAAACGATTACTCCAGTACTCAGAGATTTGGACCGTGTATTTGATTATCATTTTTTGTTGGTATTTCTTGCATCTTCAACAGACACACGCACGCACGCACACACACACACGCGCACGTCTTTTAATCTCACAACAAACACCCTCACACTCCCTCTGCCTGGCACACACAGTGGCTCTGTCATCACAAGGTGTTCTGTTTGTCAGCTCAAAGGCCTGCCTGCTAGTCTGCTGTTGTCTATCTGTCTATCTCTCTCCTCCTCACCCTCTCCTCCTCCTCCTCTCCTCCCTCCTCCCCCCTCCTCTCTCGTCTGCCATTGGTCGATAGCAGTGTTCCGTCCATGATTACTCGCGCTGTCAGTCTGTCAACTCTGTTTTCCGTCTGCCTGTTTTCTGCCTTGACCCCACCACCCCAGCACGCACGTATGCACACACACATACACACATACAGTACATACACACACACGTGTATACACACACACACACACACACACACACACACACACACACACACACACACACACACACACACACACACACACACACACACACACACACACACACACACACACACACACACACACACACACACACACACACACACACACACAGCGCTCAATGAATCATGTGTCTCATCATGCATGCGCGGCTACACACACACACACACACACACACACACACACACACACACACACCTAGGTACATATGATACACAGAGCATACCTCCCCCGTCCCCCACCCATCCTCTGCACTCCTGGAGACAGAACTCTGAGCACTCACCCGTATGAAGGGCCTGGAATTGAGTGTGGCGCGCACATATGTGTGTGCATGTGTGTGCTCGTGTGCATAAGCGTGTGTGTGTATGCGTGTGTGTGTCTTTGCGCGCGTGTGTGTGTGTATACGTCTGTGTGTTTGTGTGTGTGCGTGCGCGAGTGTGTGTGTGCACGTCCGTCTGTGTACATTCGTGTGTGTGTGTGTGTGTGTGTATACGTTCGTCTGTGTGCGCACGTGTGTCGGTGTGTGTGTGTGTGCTTGTGCGCGTGTGTGTAGGAGGCGTGTCTGTCACTCTGTCCCGTGTGCGCGGCTTCTGTTGTGAGGGAGTTGTCAGGTCTGCTCGTCTGCAGAGCCAGCAGGCGCTGTATCAACAGAACTGCCATCACACTGGCGCCTGCTGCTCCTCCTTCTCGCTGTTCTGTACAGGCCAACCTTCAACCCTTATTTCTTTCATTTTCTTTGTAAAAAAAAAAAAAAAAACTAAAAACCCCAGTATTTTATAACGTGCAATTTTCCCTGGCACTGATCCGGAGAGTGCCGCGTGCATCCAAATCCAATTTGTTTTTGTGTGTGTTGTGTGTGCGCGCCTGTGCGCCGAGATGGAATATGACATGCACATCATCATAACTTCCTTCCAGCACCCCTGAGCAGATGGCTCCGTGTGCATGTGTGTGCGTGCGTGCGTGTGTGTGGTGACCTCTGCGTTATTTGTTTCCGTGGTGACCGCAAGAACCTCTTGCTGTATTGGGAGGCAGCAGATAATCTGCTGCTTTGCATGGCCCATTTGCATGGCCCTGAGAGAGAGAGAGAGAGAGAGAGAGAGAGAGAGAGAGAGAGAGAGAGAGAGAGAGAGAGAGAGAGAGAGAGAGAGAGAGAGAGAGAGAGAGAGAGAGAGAGAGAGAGAGAGAGAGAGAGAGAGAGAGAGAGAGAGAGAGAGAGAGAGAGAGAGAGAGAGAGAGACTATTTGCTAACCCTGAGGCACTGCTATTCTCTAGCTATGGCCGGCATGTCGAGAAGTGGAAGAATGGTAGGGAATGTGTTGCAAGGAAAAATGGAGAAGAAAAAATTAAATAAATGCAAAGGTACCCGCAATGCTAATGGCGACGCGGCCCGCGACCCTGAATAATTCAAATTGTTGAATGGAATTTTTTTGCCTCTTTGCTTTTTCTTTTGCATGATCCTCTGTCATTAACTTGTGCTGTGGCCGGGCATTTTCATTTGAGCTCTTTTGGCCTCGGATAACCCTGGATTCTGCTCCTGCACCCTCCCGTACCCTCTCTCTTTCTCTCTCTCTCTCTCTCTCTCTCTCTCTCGCTCTCTCACTCCCTTCTCTCCATCTCGCTCTCATTCTTCTTTTCTTCTCTTCTCTGTCCTTTTCACTTGGTTAATCTCTTGCACTATGGCCCTTTCTCTCTCTATTTCTCTCTCTCTCTCTCGCTCTCTCTCTCTCTCTCTCTCTCTCTCTCTCTCGCTCCCTCTCTCTCTTGCTCGCTCCCTCTCTCTCTCTCTCTCTCTCTCGTTCCCTTTCTCTCTCTCTCTGTGTCTTTCGTTCTCCCTCTTGTTTCTCGTGAAACCTCAATTCATTTTCTCTCCCTCATACAACCTTTAGATTTGTTCCTGTTTCCCTGCCGGTTCTCTCACTGTTCCTCCTCGTCTATTAGAAGCCTTCTCTTGTGCTTTGTCTCGATGCGGGCGGGTTGGGTGGGTGGGTGGAGGTGGGGGGGGGGGGGGGCGGGTACTGTAGGGGCCTTTTCACCCTCGCTCATCCATCTCCTATTTGGGGTCCTTCTCACTATACGGATAAGCCACCACTTTCCTTTCCTTTCCTTTCCCTATCTTGTGGGGAGAAAGAAATATACAATTAGCATGAGAAAAGAACAGGCAACAGAGGAGGAGGCGAAGACAGCAGAAAAAAAAAAGGGATGGGGGCCACTTATTCTTGTTTTTACGGCCCTAACTTCCTCGTACAGTTGATCAGAGGGATTATTATGATGGTGTGACAGCAGTCGCCACGAGGGGTTACAGATGGGGAACCTTTGTACGTGCGAGGCCCTTCCGCTTTAAGCTCTTCCTATTAGAAGAATGGGGAGGAGGGGGATTATCTCTGACTCGCTGAGCATCAGATTGACGCGAACAACGCCGCCGGTATTAGCTTTCGGCGAGAGGCGCTTCCTTTGTTAATTGCTGCGCCGCCGGTGGTGGTGGTGCTCATGGTGCTGGTGGTCGGCGCCGAAGTTTGTTTCGGTTGCGATTGTCGCACACAGCCCTCCATCCCTCCATCCCCCGCCCACCGTTTCCCCCTCATATCGTTTTTTTTTTCCTCTTTCTTTTTGTCTGTTTCCGACACTGCAGCAGTCTCCGCTCCACGGCCACCTGCGCACAAGACACCATACAGGAAGAACAACAGAAGAAAAAAAACTCCCAACAATTCTCAAGATGTTTGAGGATTTGAGGAACATGTTTGATCTTGGAATGTAATCAGCCTGGTATTGTTTGCCATCGTGCTGCAATGTTTCCTAGTTTTATATGTTTTTTTTGGGATAGGCAGGGGCTGGGGCTGGGTTTATTTTGCCGGTTAATATGCTTCCATCTGCGTCCGGCCATCGGTTGAACTCGTACGAGCCAGACAGAGAGAGAGAGAGGGAAACAGAGAGAGAGAAAGGGGCTTAATATATTTCGTTGATGGATTAGAGTCTGAGCATTTTTGAATAATTCATTCTCGGTTATTAATGTGACTGTCAGCTGCTGGTATTTCATATGCCCCGGACCCTGGCTCTTTATTGGTCACTGAAAGTTCCCGACGACAGTAGAATTCTATATTTCCCAAACATAACATTGTCCAAGTTGGGGGGGGGGTGCTGGCTGAGTCTGGTGCCTCATCACAAACTCTGGAGATTCATAAGTGACTCCGCTTACTGTTGCCGTGCAATTCCGTCCACCGTGACGGCCCGGGCTAGCGCTCCATGCACTCCACTGACCCGTTGCGAATTCATGCGTTCCGAGTGTCAAATGGAAAACGCCTTTGTGGCTAGCAACCAGCGAGGCAATTATACGGTTCCTTAAGTGTCATTAAAGAGTAGCCAAACACATAAAATCTTAACTGCTGGGATGGCACCAACTGCAGGTTATGCCTAATCGCCGTTCCTGATTGGCTCAAATCAGCCACCTCAATGGTAACGCACAAACGTGTTTTTGCGCCACTGTTGGAAGTCTTTAAAAAGCCCCCATTTTACCACCAGGTGTGATGTTGATTAGCCATCGCAAGCCATTTCAAAAGCGACCCTATAATAGCATCACAAGTGGGAGTGTCCTCTCACTCGGTGTATGGTGAAATAGACCCTTTTAAGGGCAGGAAAAACACGGCTGTACCTCTTAACGTTAATTATGGGTCTGTTCGATTTAGGTCTGGCTGTTCACCAGTAGAGACACAACTAGTCAAGTAAATTACTAAAACAGCACATTGACCATGACAGTGCTGCTTCTTATATGGTAGAAGATGCATCTTCATGAAATCGACAGTTATTTCCATATAATCGTCGACTTCCTGTTGTGTATTTTGGTGGCATTGTGACTCATTGCTGCCTTGGAAGTCCTTCTCAATCCAGACTCTGGATGGTGACTGGACGTTACAGGTCACTTCATACAGAAACACTGCCGGCAAACGATACTGCAGCAGGCAGCTCCTTTTCGTTTGGGACACAGCCAGGCTCTATTGGCAGGCTAATCCATCCATCATCGCCCTATCCACCCTTTAAAACACCTTACCATTCTAAA
Source organism: Coryphaenoides rupestris (assembly GCA_002895965.2). Classification (NCBI taxonomy): domain Eukaryota; kingdom Metazoa; phylum Chordata; class Actinopteri; order Gadiformes; family Macrouridae; genus Coryphaenoides; species Coryphaenoides rupestris. Next base: position 69,551 of record PIJE02000072.1, on the reverse strand, counting down.
CTACAGTTCCCACTGAGGCCCTCTCCTTTTCTTGTTGATATGCATATTCTAGTCATGTCTGCGGTGGAATTAGACCTCATGAATTTCGCCGCGTTGCTGTTGCTTTTTCTTCTTCTTCTTCTTCTTCTTCTTCTTTGAGTGGGCTGAACTGACCTGAGCCGCGAGGCCGTTTGGTTCAGGGTGCGATGCCCCTGCCAGATGAGATGGAGCAGAGAGACGGCTTCTACATAATTGCCAGTTGAATTGGCGGGGTGTGGGCTACGTCTGTGGGCGCCCACCCCTCCCCACCCCCGCCTCTCTGTCTTTCTCTCCAGTAACTCCGTCTTGGTGGAGGGGCTTTGGGAAGGATCGCTGCGTTTTAATGATGGCAGCGGAGAGTTGCGCAATTGATCCGACCGCTGCAGGGCACGCTTTTTCTTTTTTCCGCGTGCGGCGGCCGGCTTCATTCGCCAAAGCGATCGCTCGCTCACTCGGGCCTAAACTGCATATCTCAGTTTCTTCACCGAGCTTTGATTGACACCAAAGGTGTTGCTTTGAGATTTTCTAATCCCTTTCTTCAGTCCCTTGAGGGTACCCCCCTACGCTCCCACCCAACACACCACCTAACACACCACCCAACACACCACCCACTCTCCCTAACTTCCCTCTCACCTTTTTTCAGTTTTTTTTCTTTCCTTCGTGGTAGCGGATGAAGTTTGGGAAAACCCGACGAAGAAGCAAAAAATAAATATGCGCCTTCTCACTTGAAGGCCCTCGCTCCTGCAGAACTCACAGAACAAATCTGACACATCATCACAAAAACGCTACAACAGCCGAGCCGAATCCAGGGTCCAACCGTTCTCTGCAGTGCACACACACACACACACACACACACACGTCTGAATTACCCGCTCACGCGGGGTATATTTTGCTTGTGGCGCAGAAAGGAGTTGAAAGACATAGTGGAGGTGTTTCCACTGGAGCCGGCGCACCCACAGCTGCTCCCCAGAGGAAACATCTGTTGTGTGTGTGTGTATGTGTGGGGTAGACGCCTTCTGCGGCAGCGATCCCCACTCCACCAACTCCTGGTGTACATTACGGTCAAACCCAAAGCCTTACCGTAGGGCTGAGGTGTCGACTCTGCAGGCTGAAGTCCTCCCTGCGATAAACCGCTCCCTTCTCCTCCTCCTCCTTCTTGAGGGCGCGCCTCCTGCAATCAGCCGCCAAGCTCCCAGACCTCCTTCGCTCCACTGTTGTCCGGGAACACAAAACCCCCCTCGCTGATGGACTCGCATCTGCAAGGGCTTTGGGTCCAGGGGCATGTGGGTTTTCCTTAAGTTAGATGTTTCTCCTGTGGAAAAAGTTGGATGGTTGTCAGCGGAGGTCGACAGTTCCACCGATGATAAGCCGTTGTGCAGGTTCCATTACGCTGGGTACAAACTACAGGATAATTAGCCCAATTTCTCCCCTCCAACTCTGGTCAGTAAAGCCCCAATTTGTTGATGGTTCAAAGCTATTGTTTTGCTAAATTTTTATTTTACTTCCCCAAACCTGATCAGGCTGCACCAAACTCTAAGTTAAATGCACAAGATACACCGATTGCAGTTTTCTTAGCCGATTCGTTTTTCTTTCTTTCCCGATTTCTTTCTAAGAACAAACACTTTTTTTTTTGTACAAATAAAATCCAACCAAAAATGAATTACAGTCTAGTATATTCCACTCTATCTAAGATGTGTTACTTTCCCCAAAAAAAACCACACCAAATGCAGACCTATTTTACATTGGAGAGATTAAAAAAGTCATAGTGCCATCTTGTGGTGGACTATTTTTGTTGTTTTGTTGTTTGTTCCGAATGTTTTTTGCGGTTGTTGCTCTGCGGGTTATTTTGGACTTGCAGGTGTTCACGCGCACTGAGGAACTTCCACACCAACGTCATGTTTGTTGTGTGTGTGGTTGTACTTTCTGTGCTGCTGTGTGCGTGACGTGAATCTGTAATGGTTTGGAGAAGGTGCTGTGCTTAGACCGAGGCACACAGAGGGGAGAGGCGGAGACTAAAGTCTTTAAGGGTTTTATTTCAAATTACGGGGGCGTGGGAATGTGCTAATTGACCGAGGGGACAGAATCGCAAGTGGGAGACATTGCCGATCAGCTGAAAACCGTTTGAGTCCTGTCGCCGTCCAATTCTATCGATGAATCGCTAGTTCTTTAGTGGTTTTTCCGGACTTTCAAAGAAAAAAAAACCAGCATATCATGGCTGCCGTCCGCCATGTTTGTTTACGCTAAAGATCGCAAGATTGCAATTGGGATTTGTGAGAGGTTTTGAGAATAATCGGGTCTAGGTTGTTGTAATCGGTTAGTGTTCTGCTGGTCTGCTGCATTGGCAAAAGTGTTTCCTTCCACCGCCTTAACGACCGTGACCGTTAAATTGATCTTCATCCATCGTTGGGTGTGTGCGGTCTCACGTTTTCTAAATGTGAAAGATCGTCTGGTGTGTGCCAGGCATTAGTCCTCATTTGAAATGCGTCAGAGCCCTCCGATTTAACTTGCAATCCAAATACCATGGAGTCGGGAATCAGCGGTTGTGACGCCAAAGATGTCCGGGTGTGCATACACAACGACGGCGACAGTGACATAAAAATAACAGTTTGCCCCGTCTCCGCGGAAGCTGCTGGCACTGTGCCTGTGAGCGAGGCATTAAGGCGTGCAGCTGCTCTGATGAAGCCGATTGGTTGGGGGCCACAACCTAAACAAATATGCCAGCACTGTTATCTTTGTCTTGATAATTAAAGGTTGGAAAAAACACAGATGGGGTCAAACCCCCCCCCCCCCACAAAAAAAGAGGTATATGCAGACAGGGGAGAGAGAGAGAGAGAGAGAGAGAGACTAGCCTGGAAGAGACACATTTTACCAGCCATTTGGCAAGTGGCTGGCGGTAATGATCCTAGTAGTTTAGAAGTGGTAGGATGGATGTGTGTGTTTTGTGTGTGTATGTGTATTTTGTGTGTGCGTGTGGGTGTGCGCACATTTGCTGTGTGCTCGTGTTTGTCGTGTTCCGCTGTGGGTTCCCCCCTCCCCCCCCACCCCCACTGCTAGATGGTTCCTGTTTGTACATTTTTCTAATGGTTTTTGTTTGTGTATGCTGTGTCACGCTGCCTGTGTTGTGTGCAAAATGGTGTCGTCTGTTGCTGTGTGTGTTGTGTGTGTGTGTGGTGTTGTGTGTGTGTGTGTGTGTGTGTGTGTGTGTGTGTGTGTGTGTGGTGTGTGTGTGTGTGTGTGTGTGTGTTGTGGTTGTGTTGTGTGTGTGTTATGACTGCCTGCACATGTGTCGTCCGTTTCTGTGTGTGTGTGTGTGTGCGCGCGTGTGTGTGTGTATGACTGCTTGCGCGCGTGTGTGTATGTCGTGTGTGTATGTCGCGTGTGTATGTCTCGTGTGTGTGTGTGTGGGACCGCCATCTGAAAGCAGTTCTGCAGCCCCAGATGATGAATCTCTCGTATCAGTCTGTGACGGCGTCCATGAACACCGTCGGAAACATTCCAGCGAGCCCCGACGTCGCTCCCCGCCACGTCTCAAGCGTCTCTTTTCCACACACACGCTTACACACACACACACACACATGTCCAATAAACCCTGCCCCACACCCACCCTCCCACCCCCCCACGAAACAATTGTGTTCCCAATTTGCCAGGTGGTTGTCGTCCTCCAAATTGAATGAACCTCTCTGAAAGTGCGCGCTGGTGTGCGTTTCACAGTTGTAAACGTCACGGAAGCCCGCCAAGACACGTCGCCTTTTGTTTGTTTTGCCAATGTGAGTTACGGCGGGAAATAAAAACGGGCGGGAAGGCGGGAGGAGGAGGAGGGGAGGAGGAGGAGGAGGAGGAGGAGGAGGGGGAGGGGAAGCGTGTGCATTTCTAAGATGTGGGAATAATTAAAGGAAGCTTCAGATGGGTGGGTGTGTGTGTGTGTGTGTGTGTGTGTGTGTGTGTGTGTGTGTGTGTGTGTGTGTGTGTGTGTGTGAGATATCATAGAGAGGGGAGTGCAACGGGTTCAAATATGTACGTGCGTGTGCGTGTGTGTGTGTGTGTGTGTGTGTGTGTGTGTAAAGAGATATGTCGACACACTCTACCGTTTGGGATAATCTTGAGTCTTTCTGTGACTGCAGCTCTGCAATATTTTTGTAATCTGCCATTTTTTCCCCTTTTCCATCCCCTTTGGCTGTGTGTGCGTGTGGGTGCATGCTTGTGGGTGTGTGGGCGTGCGCGCGAGTGTGTGTGTGTGCGCACGTGTGCCCTCTGACCTGCTGTAGTATATATTCGGCTTTGTATTGACTTTGAATGAAGCATCATACAAATGCGCCCGATTTGCAAACGCGCTTCATGCCAAGGTGCAGTGGCGAGTGCAGCATACACATTATACTCATTGTATTGTAGGGTATTCGTGTGTGAGAGTGTGTGTGTGTGAGTGTGTCTTTACAGTGTGTGGGTAATTCTCTTCATCTCATATCTATCCATGTGGCGCAGGCTGCCTCTTTGATTTCAAGCTTGATGCTGATGCGACCTTGGACAGTGTCGTCTCCAGTCACCACCCCCACCGCCACCCCCAACTCCTTCTGTCTCCCCCCTGCCTCCCCCCCTTGCCTCCCCCATGCCCCAGTCCACACCAGCACAGCAGAGAGGCTGGGGGGATTCACACAGGGACCCCCAAGGTCGTTTCGCCATCAGAAAGCAATAAAAACGCCATTTCTATTTTTAATAAAGCAATTACAGCTCATTGCTGGTGTTAAATAAATTTTAAGCTCGTTATTAGCGGAGATCTGCAATTATGTTTTATATTTTATAAAATTTTTCTTTTTTATGTTTCTTTTTTTCTTTTTTTAATACCAGCAAATGAAGCTGTGGAGCCTTTTAACATTTTAGCCGATCTGTGCCTTAACGTGGTTGGCCCCTGGTACCCTCGACCAGCCGCCCCATTGGTCAACCTTCAGCCGATGTTGCTAGGTTACCGTCAGGTGACTGACCGCCTGTTGACAATGACGACGGTGCGGTGGCCATTTTGTAAGCCGTCCAAAAAAGGAAAGCGAGGGCCTTTTTTCTTGTTCAACTTCTTCAACCGTTCCACAGCCTGTACAAACTTTTCCTAGATTAAAGTTCTTTTTTTTTTCTCCCGAGTTATCGATCTTTGTGTGTCCTCTCATTGTGACTTGTCTCCTTTCTCTCGCCCCTCTCTCCCCCATTGCTGTGTCTCGCCTGTCGCTCCCCAGGTGCAGTTTATTTGGAGGGAGGACTAGAGGAGGCCAAACTTCTCTTCGGGAGGTTACTGTTCAACGGAGAGGTAACTGGAATAATCACTCTCTCTGTCTCTTCCACACTTTGTCTAAGTTTGTGTCTGGTCGGAGATCTAAACAACGAAAGCAATGGAGCTTTTGCCAAAATAGTATCAGCTAGTAATAGAACAATTATTAGACGTGAATCCCAGATATGGCACTTCTATGCCTTTACTGCCTTTATTTATATGCATTTTCATTTCACTGCATGTCCTGTATGTGACGATTAAACTGCTTGAATGTTGGCAGGATATGTGAAAGGCCACTTAGTGACCAGACGTACCCTCACAACACAACACAATACAATATACATCACTATCATACTCGATCAATAATCAATACATTATGATAAACAATCAATACTACAAAACAGTCTGAATGGAATTCAGAATGATTCTGCGCTCTCCAAACCCTTCCCTGTAAAAAACAAATACGTTTTGGTGCAAGTGGGCGGGCCTAACGCTTCAACCAATAGCATAGCGTTGCCTCATTGCCGGCGGTGTCCGAGCACTCGGCAACGCTCTCGGCATCACTCCAGTGTAGCCTTTGTGTGGTACATGCTTTTCACAAGCTATGCCGGACGACACGCCAAAATACAGTTTCACTCTGATATTCAAAGGGCTTATTTATTCATGCTAATCGGAGATGCTGAAGGAATGCACAAGTGACTGACTGAGTGTATTCTCTGGCTTTGAATGCATTCTGGGTTTTTTTTTCTCTTTTTCCTTTTTTTCTTTCTTTTGGTGTGACTATTTTAATGCGATCATGGTCAGAGTAATTCAAAGCAAGTCTTGGCTCTCCTATTCTGTGCCAACGTTAGAATCCTCCTGAAATGCGTGCCAAAATTGAATGCCAAAACCTTGCCAGTCAAGAATTTTTCTCAAACCAGAGATGAAAATGCCAAGGCACTCGATTGTGCGTTCCTCAAAACGGTGTGTGTGTTTGTGCGTGTGTGTGTGTGCGCGTGTGTGTGCATGCGTCTACAGACAACATTTGTGCGATTTGAATCATATCAGACGCAAATTGTGAAGTGGTGTATATATCATATCGTGTCAACTGAACATTCTGTGTTCCTAAATGACCCCAGAAGGTAGGATATGTTTGAACAGTGTGTGTGTGTGTGTGTGCGTGCGTGCGTGCGTTTGTGTGTGTGTTGATACAGTAGGCTCGCCGTTGTGACATTATCATCGGGTTAATCGGTCGTGACTTCCCAGTAACGACGTTCATAATAAATGTTTAGAGCTTTTTGGATTGGTATTTTGTACCACAGCATCATAATAACCGTAATTATAATGCGTGCGATGATTCCTCACAGACCGTTATTTGGTCTTTTTCTGTTCGCCGTGTGTCTGTGTGTCTGTGTGTCTGTGTCTGTGTGTGTCTGTGGGTGCGTGCATCTGCCTGCCTGCCTGTCTGTCTGTTTAGTGTTTACCACCCCTGACGCACATTCCTCTGTGGATCCAAACCTGTATGGGAGTGAATAGGAATACGAAGACCCCTTGGCTCCGTACCGTACGAGTGTTTGTGTTGGTGTTTATGTGTGGTTGGCCGTGGAAGTAAAGAAAGTAAAAGTACACTCACTTTCCGTGTGTTCAGAACTTCAGAAGGGAGGGCGAGCGGAACTGCCCCCACCACCACACCCTCCCTCCCCTCCTCCCCCCCCCCCCCCTCCTCCCCCACCTTACAACATCAATGCAGGTTTTTTATCGTCTCCCTTTTTTTAAATGACGATAGAAGCTATCCCCAGGCGCGCGGAGGCTGACACAAGTTTTCATTGGACGGCGAAAAGAGGAGGCTAGCGGGGAGGAAACAAGAGGCCAGTGATGAACAATACGAAAAAAACAACAACTATCTATCAAAACCGGATAAGACGGGCCACGGTGAGATCTTCATTTCGGCTCAAACTCCACCATCAAGGAAATAGGACCAAAAATGAAACTACACACAGGCGTGCACACACACACAAAGCCCAACACACCAAGGCACACACACACACACACGCACACGCACAATGCGGACAAACTATTCTTTACGAAAAATGTGCAGCAGAGATGCCCCCCCTTGGCTGTTGTCAAAAGAGATGTTTACCACTGTTTTCTCCACTCCTGATGGTGTTGGTGGTGGTGTTGGTGGTTGTGGTGCGAGGCATAGTTATCAGGAGCTATCGGGAGCTAAGCTGCCCTTGTAGGACGGCAGACCTGAAGCCTCAGACAGTCACCGTGTGGTTGAGATGTTTCCCGCTAGCAGACGCTTTAAGAACCAAACACGACGACTACTTCTTCTTCTTCTTGCTCCTCTGACGAATCCCCTCCACCGATGATTTAGTGCGGCTGCGACAGCGCATTACCCCGTGTCCGGGAATGATGATGCATGCGCGTCGATTAAGCGTTTTTTGCGTGGCGATTGCTTTGTCTGTCCCTGCGCGTGCGGGTGGGACACCGTTCATCTCCTGTAAAGTGTGATGAACGAGCTTCCCAGATTAAACCCTGGGGTTGGTGTGTATATATATATATTTGCAGCACTGTTGTGGAGCCTATCTGGGATACTTAGGGGTGGTGGTGGTTGGTGGGGTGTAAGAAGCAGTAAAAGCATTAATCAAACATCTTGTGTACCCAGATTACAAGTGCATTGTGTTGCACACGTGTCTGCTTGTATTTTAGATTTTCGCCATTGTATTGCGATAACGGGGGTCTTGAGAAAATGTGCTTTTCGCACAACCTATTTCCGCTTAAATGGGTCTCCTCGTATGCACATAATGAATGTAAAGAAAAGCATGAAAGTGAAATTCTAAGTGGCCATTGCGATTATTATTTTATTTTTTGGTCAATTTTTTTCTGACGTGTCGAAGTCTGAACTGGTAATAACCGTTTTTAGTCAAAGTGCGCTATGACAAGGAACATGGCGAGGAGTGAAATCCCGTTTTTTGAAAAGAGTACATGTGACTGCTAAATTGCCCGTTGGGCCGTATCGATTATGGGTGGCCAAAAAAAAAAAAGGAAAAGAAAGAAAGAAAATGCCCTTAAAAAAAACCTCTTTCCGTCTCGCAGCTCGGCAACACATCCATTTTCCAAAGGTTTAAAACGCGTCTGCGGCGCATGTTTTGTAATCTGTTACGCAATGTCATTCTGTCTCCCCCCCAACCTCGACAGTTAGGCGATACTTAAAGTCTCAGCGGCTAAATATTTGTCTTCATTAAAGGGACGCTGGGCCGCGGAGAGCAAAAGTGCTACAACCATAAAGCAAAGCGCTTGTCAATACCAAACCACCAGCCACCACACCTTCACTTCACGGCGGTCGGTCCACCCCGAGATCGAGACATTTGCTCACCGCTTTCAAAGTCGCCGCTAACAAACTTTTTTTTGCGCCCTTTAGCTAGCTAAGCCCGGTCGATTGATTGAGGAAATCCCAACCCGTTTGTGCACGCGATCAATACAATGCAGTTTTCACTCTGCTCGCTCCATTATGCCCGACCCCGCGCCATTCAGGCTCCGCTGTGCCGGGAACCGACCTGAGCCATCGCACAGGGCGTCCATCACCGCCAAGTACAGCGCTCTATTAGGGCTCGGGGGGCAGCTCCCCATGACACACACGATGTGTTTTCCCGCTCTACCTGGCCACCCCCCCCCCACCCGCGCCCGCGCGCCGTGTAAAAGATAACTTTGCCATTTCAGATCTATCCGTGTTAGGGCTGTAGTGCATAAAGCGCCTGCGGTAGTTGAGGCCGATGCCCTCCGTGTCTCTGGGGGGCGCTGCACAGCACGGACGCTTAAAGATCGTACCCTTAACTCTGTCGTTTTTATGTTGAGTTAGCGACACCGGAGTCAGGGTGGGTGGGATGACGCCAGGCAGGAGTCGCGGGGAGATCCAGGTGCAGGCAACATGGATGGAAAGGTAGACAATCGTTAAAGGACTCATATTATACCGCCAGGTATGAGCGTGACAAGCGGTTTCGAAAATCGGTTGGAATGGCCCCACTTGACATCACAAGTGGGAGTGTCCATCCAGATCTATGGTGGATAAATCCAGTTGCTGCAGTCCACTGGGCTGGCTGGTAGGCTGATCTATCCAGCATATTTCTAGGTGGACACTCCCACTTGTGATGGGAGTGCAACCATTGCAACCGTTTCTGAAACCGATTGGAATGGCTTATCATGCTCACACCTGGTGGTATAATATGCCTCCTTTAATTTGCCTCATCCTTCCCACATTAAAATGATACAAAGCCTGTTGAAAATCTGCAACGTTCCCACCCATGGTGTACCTCACCATGGGTGGGAACTTTGCCGATTTTCAACAGGCTTGGACGCTGAGAGCAGCACTGTTTTGCCAGCTTAATGCCGGGGTCTTACTGGCCATCCATCGACCACAACCACTCCCCACTATCATCCACCCCAGCAGGCCGAACCAAGCACTCCCCCGCCATTCACAGGATATGGGAGGGCAAGACAGGTGGACGTTTGGACGTCCAGATGTCTTAACCACGATACACCGTCCCTGGGTGGTCCCTGATGGAGTGGATATGGGGAGCGGCGGGGATGAGTTTGGCGTAAAGGGGTGAAGGGATGCATACAATGAGCGGCGGAGAGAGAAAGGAGGAGAAAAAGAAGAACATAGTGGGAGAGAGGAGGATATGGAGGGCAAGAGTTAAGAGAGCAAGCGAACAAGCTAAAGAGAGGGTTTTCTATTTGTATGGTCTGCGGGGCGAGAAACTATTTTCAGGTTGTTCTTTTTTCTTCTTCCCCTTTCCTTTCCTTTTCTTCCATATTCACGTGTCGGCTCTTTGCACAGCACATTGCCAACGTTATGAGATGTGGTGGAGCTACCGAAGGACCCCATATTTTTTTCCCCGCCGGTATCCTGGGAGACCCCCCCCCCCCCCGTTCAATTTGTCACCATAGTCTCCCATTTACTCGTACATTATACCGCCCCGGTCCCACCGCTAACCTCGGGATCTCTCCTCCAGACACTACTTTCTCTCTCTCTCTCTCTCTCTCTCGGCGGTCTCTCTCTCTCTCTCTCTGTCTCCGTTACTCTGTCGATGTCCCTCTCTCTCTCTCTGGTGCTCGCCGATCCTTTCCATTTCTCTCCGTCCTTGGATCTGTTTGTCTCTGTTCTCTCTCTTTTTCTCTTGTTCTCCCACTTTCTCACTTTTCTTTTGTCTTTTCCACTCTTGTTCTCGTTCTTTCTTACTCTCTCTCTGTCTCTCTCTGTCTACCTCTGTAGCTCTGTCTCTCTGTCTCTCTCTGTCTCTCTCTGTCTCTCTCTCTGTCTCTCTCTCTCTCTTTAATCCTTCTTGTCTTTACCACACTCTATATGTGTGTGTGTGTGTTGTGTGTGTGTGTGTGTGGTGTGTGTGTGTGTGTGACAGGCTATCATTACAATCACACACGTTCAACTTCAACTTGGACTCTTGACCTTGGCTCGTCGTACCAGCCCACCCCCCACACACACACACACACACACACACGCACACACACACACACCCCTTTCCCCTGGAGGTTAAATACAAGTTTCCCCTGCTACCTTCCGACGAAGCCAGTTTTGTCGTTTTCCACTGAACAGAAATAATCTTAATTGATTCATTCGTCTGTAATTGGCCGGAACGGGACGCAACACGCACTATTCTTATCTGCGTGCATCACCCCAGGGGCTGATGATGACATCGACGCTATCCCAACCGACCAATCAGCACGCAGGGCTTAGTCGTGCACGCACACGCACAGGCGCACACACACACACACACACGCACACACAGTACATGTTCACAACACACATATTTCCCCGCAGGAAACAGAAGGGGGTTCTAATTTGCTAACGACGTCAGCGCAGAGGTCGTTAGCGTGGCAGCCGAGGGGGCGGGGAAACGGTTTCTCCGGGCGTGTCCACCGGCTCCCTCCCACCCCCAGTGCTGTGGAACTGTGCGGAGCAGTGGAAGGGTTCCAGGGGGTCACAGCAGCAGCCCGCCGAGGGGAGGAAGTGATGCTCCTTCAGCAATCATCACAGCGAGGGTAATGACGGTCCCATCACAGCCGAGCGTGCCCATTGGCTAATCAACCGGCTTCACAAGACACACGCACACGCACGCACGTACGCGCACACACACACACACACACACACACACGCGCGCGCGCGCTCGTACGTGCACGGGCGCTGGCTAATTTCCCCAGAAATGCCTCCCGACGGTGGTTGCTGTGACAACGGGCCGAGGAGTCATCACCATGGCGTTGGTCACTGTGGGTCGCTGTGTGTTATCTGTCTCCTCTCTCTCTCTCTCTCTCTCTCTCTCTCTCTCTCTCTCTCTCTTCGCTTTTCTCTCTCGCTCTCTCTGACACTCACTCACTTTTCTCTCAATCCCCAGGCCCCAGGCCAACTGTGCTAAACACATTTTTTTTCTTGCGGTCCATTGGGACAATTCAAACTGTCAGATGGATTTCTGTCTTTTCAAAACGACACCCCTCCCACTGCCACAAGCTTTTTTTTCTTTTCCTTCCTTGTTTCAAGCTTTTTTATTTTTACTCCGACTTTTTTGTTATTTTTTTGTCGGGTCTTTATGTCTCCTTCCGATGTCTTTTTGTTCCGTCAGCCACCTGCCAGCTGAGTGAAAAAAACCGTATTGCCGTTGGGGTTGTGTACACACTCCCAACGCCTTTCATTGTGTAGCGTGTGTTTACGGTGGGCGACTTCCCTCCCCTCATGGGCACACGTGCGCCCCCAGTAGGGTGCTGTCTGTGCCACGCTTGTGTGTTCATAAGGCCTTGAAGCAGCTTGCTGGAAGACTCTGGCTTCCACGCCGAAAAACGCCTCTTTGTCATCTCTCGTTCTCTGTAGCGCTCTGCAGATATATAGCTGTAGATGTAGACATATCTATATATACTTGTTCCAACCGTTTCTCGTGCTGAACTAAAGATGGCTGTAAACCTGCAGAGAGATCAGAGTTCACCAGCATGTGAATACTGGCCTTCTTGACTCTTTCATTCCTACTTTGTGTTGTCTTGTTCTTTATTTTTCTATTTATTTCTCTGACTTTCTTTCTATTGCTCTCTCTCTCTCTCTCTCTCTTCCTCTCTTCCATCACAGACACATTTTCTGTTGGGTTTTTTTTTTATGAGGGGGGGGGTGGGTGGCTTATCGATCAGCGGCCCCTTTCTCCAGGATCGCCATCTGTAAGTGTGGACCCCAGCACAAGCAAACGCCCACTACTAGGTGTGAACTGCACGTTCAGCTACCTAGGTGTGACGCTAGGGGCAGGAGGGCACGACAAGGTCTTGTTTACTCTCTAGCATGTTATTTTTCCGATTCTTAATAGGTATGTGCGCAAGGACAGCAGCAGGGCATACGTGGAGGGAGGGAGGGAGGGGGGGGGGGTGGTTAGACCCCAACGGTGTGACCCAGCAGCCACTAGGTGTAACCCAGCAGCCACTAGGTCTGACCCAGCAGCCACTAGATGCGAACCAGCAGCCACTAGGTGTGACCCCAACAGCCACTACTAGGTGTGACCCAGCAGCCACTAGGTCTGACCCAGCAGCCACTAGGTGTGACCCAGCAGCCACTAGGTCTGATCCCAGCAGCCACTAGGTCTGATCCCAGCAGCCACTAGGTGTGACCCCAACAGCCACTACTAGGTGTGACCCAGCAGCCACTAGGTGTGACCCAGCAGCCACTAGGTCTGACCCAGCAGCCACTAGATGTGAACCAGCAGCCACTAGGTGTGACCCCAGCAGCCACTACTAGGTCTGACCCCAGCAGCCACGAGGTATGACCCAGCAGCCACGAGGTGTGACCCAGCAGCTACTACTAGGTCTGTAGCAGCCACTAGGTGTGACCCAGCAGCCACTAGGTGTGACCCAGCAGCCACTAGGTCTGACCCCAGCAGCCACTAGGTGTGACCCAGCAGCCACTAGGTCTGACCCAGCAGCCACTAGGTGTGACCCAGCAGCCACTAGGTCTGACCCAGCAGCCACTAGGTGTGACCAAGCAGCCACTAGGTGTGACCCAGCAGCCACTACAGAGAGGGCGCGCGAGAGCGATAAGGGGTGAGAGTAGGAAAGACCGCCGAGGGAGAAAGGCGAGACATAGGAGGAAGAGATGGTATGACAGAGAGCAGCAAGCCAACTGGAGAGGTAAGGATCCCGAGCAGGCACCACATAAGGGTGCCTGACCCGAGGAGAGGGCAGGAGGGCACTGAGCTGAAGGGAAGAGTGATTTTCGCGCACACTAGGTGTGACCCAAGCAGCCACTAGGTGTGACCCAAGCAGCCACTAGGTCTGACCCAAGCAGCCACTAGGTGTGACCCAGCAGCCACTAGGTGTGACCCAGCAGCCACTAGGTCTGACCCAGCAGCCACTAGGTGTGACCCAGCAGCCACTAGGTGTGACCCCAGCAACCAGTAGGTCTGACCCCAGCAGCCACTAGGTATGACCCAGCAGCCACTAGATGTGAACCAGCAGCCACTAGGTGTGACCCCAACAGCCACTACTAGGTGTGACCCAGCAGCCACTAGGTATGACCCAGCAGCCACTAGGTGTGACCCAGCAGCCACTAGGTCTGACCCAGCAGCCACTAGGTCTGACCCAGCAGCCACTAGGTCTGACCCAGCAGCCACTAGGTCTGATCCCAGCAGCCACTAGGTCTGACCCAAGCAGCCACTAGGTGTGACCCAGCAGCCACTAGGTGTGACCCCAGCAGCCACTAGGTGTGACCCAGCAGCCACTAGGTGTGACCCAGCAGCCACTAGGTCTGACCCAGCAGCCACTAGGTGTGACCCAACAGCCACTAGGTCTGACCCCAGCAGTCACTAGGTCTGACCCAAGCAGCCACTAGGTGTGACCCTGCAGCTACTACTAGGTCTGACCCCAGCAGCCACGAGGTATGACCCAGCAGTCACTAGGTGTGACCCAGCAGCCACTACTAGGTCTGACCCCAGCAGCCACTAGATGCGAACCAGCAGCCACTAGGTGTGACCCCAACAGCCACGACTAGGTGTGACCCAGCAGCCACTAGGTGTAACCCAGCAGCCACTAGGTCTGACCCCAGCAGCCACTAGGTGTGACCCAGCAGCCACTAGGTGTGACCCAGCAGCCACTAGGTGTGACCCAGCAGCCACTAGGTGTGACCCCAGCAGCCACTAGGTGTGACCCAGCAGCCACTAGGTGTGACCCAGCAGCCACTAGGTGTGACCCAAGCAGCCACTAGGTCTGACCCAGCAGCCACTAGGTGTGACCCAGCAGCCACTAGGTCTGACCCCAGCAGCC
>PIJE02000072.1:47500-52500 GCA_002895965.2 Coryphaenoides rupestris | reverse complement strand
GCTGGCTAATTTCCCCAGAAATGCCTCCCGACGGTGGTTGCTGTGACAACGGGCCGAGGAGTCATCACCATGGCGTTGGTCACTGTGGGTCGCTGTGTGTTATCTGTCTCCTCTCTCTCTCTCTCTCTCTCCTCTCTCTCTCTCTCTCTCTCTCTCTCCCTCTCCTTCTCTCTCTCTCTCTCTTCTTCGCTTTTCTCTCTCTCTTCGCTTTTCTCTCTCGCTCTCTGACACTCACGTCACTTTCTCTCAATCCCCAGGCCCCAGGCCAACTGTGCTAAACACATTTTTTTTCTTGCGGTCCATTGGGACAATTCAAACTGTCAGATGGATTTCTGTCTTTTCAAAACGACACCCCTCCCACTGCCACAAGCTTTTTTTTTCTTTTCCTTCCTTCTTTCAAGCTTTTTTATTTTACCTCCGACTTTTTTGTTATTTTTTTGTCGGGTCTTTATGTCTCCTTCCGATGTCTTTTTGTTCCGTCAGCCACCTGCCAGCTGAGTGAAAAAAACCCGTATGCCGTTGGGGTTGTGTACCACACTCCCAACGCCTTTCATTGTGTGTAGCGTGTGTTTACGGTGGGCGACTTCCCTCCCCTCATGGGCAACACGTGCGCCCCCAGTAGGGTGCTGTCTGTGCCACGCTTGTGTGTTCATAAGGGCCTTGAAGCAGCTTTGCTGGAAGACTCTGGCTTCACGCGAAAAAACGCCTCTTTGTCATCTCTCGTTCTCTGTAGCGCTCTGCAGATATATAGCTGTAGATGTAGACATATCTATATATACTTGTTCCAACCGTTTCTTGTGCTGAACTAAAGATGGCTGTAAACCTGCAGAGAGATCAGAGTTCACCAGCATGTGAATACTGGCCTTCTTGACTCTTTCATTCCTACTTTGTGTTGTCTTGTTCTTTATTTTTCTATTTATTTCTCTGACTTTCTTTCTTTAGCTCTCTCTCTCTCTCTCTCTCTCTTCCTCTCTTCCATCACAGACACATTTTCTGTGGGTTTTTTTTTATGAGGGGGGGGGTGGGTGGCTTATCGATCAGCGGCCCCTTTCTCCAGCTGATCGATCCCGCCCCCTCTCTCTCTCTCTCTCTCTCTCTCTCTTTCTCTCCGGGAGATTTGATGGATTGATTGACACCGTTCGACCCACAGACCAATTTGTCAGGAAGCGGTGGACCTTGTCAGAGGAGGGGCCCCATTATGGCCCCGTCATGAACGTCTCAGCCTTCCCCATGGACATAGATGGAGGAAGGGGGTGGTGGGGGGTGGGTGGAGGGAAAGAGGGACCAGGCGGTGGAGGGATTGGTGGAGGGGAAGGGGGGGGGGGGGCATGGATGGAGGAAGGCCACGTGGGGGAGAGATGGAGATGGAGGGGTAGGAGAGAGGGGATCGATGGATGGATGGATGGATGGATGAGTGGGTGGAGAAGGGGGGGTGGGGGGAGATGGATGGAGATGGGTGGAGCTACGTGGACGCCGCTGGTGTGAAAGGCAGTGCTGGGGCGAGCTGGGACAGAGCCTCCCTCAGCATCACCAACCCTCCCCCCTCCCTCCGTCCCCCTCCGCACCCCTATTTGATCCCACTCCGCAGAGAGCGAGGGGTACCCTCACACACACACACACACACACGACACACACACACAGAGACACACACACACACACACACAGAGACACACGCACGCACAGAGAGGTCGGCTTTCATTTGCTTTCCATTTCTGCTCTCATTATATGCGGAGCCATCTCCATTCAAATAAGCATGTTTGCTTATGTGCAGGTTACTCTCTTCTCTTCTGACCGGTCTATTATTTCCCTGCTCTCTCTCTCTCTCTCTCTCTCTCTCTCTCTCTCTCTCCCTCCTCCTACTCTAATTCATCTTATTCAAGTTTATTTCCCCTCGTCTGGTCGTTGTGTTCCCCTGTCTGCAGCAAGAGGCCCGTCTCTAAATGAGTCTGATTCAGGGTGCTACACACAGTGATTTGTGCTCTGTAATTACACCCTACTCTCTTGGAAGGAGCCGGCGACGGAGGAGGGACGGGAGGGAGGGAGGGAGGGAGGGAGGGAGGAAAAAAGCGGCGCTGGGAGAGAGAGAGAAGAGAGAGGGAGGAAGGCGAGAGAGAGGTGTTTTAACCAGAAGCCCCCATTGCTCGACGCCGGCCGTGATCATTGCAACCTGTTGCGTGACCGTGTGTGCACAACGGTTATAATTGAAACATTAGTGCGTCGACCGGGGCTGTATATATACGACCACGTGGGCGGGCGGGCGAGCGAGAGAGCGTACGCCACTGTTTGGATTTTAATCACAATCTTCGATCTGACGACCGGCACAACTTGTGTTTATTTCATTTCATTTTCTTTTCCTACTTGCTCACTCTCTCCTTTTAATCAATTCTCGTGTGTGCACAACGGTTATAATTGAAACATTAGTGCGTCGACCGGGGCTGTATATATACGACCACGTGGGCGGGCGGGCGAGCGAGAGAGCGTACGCCACTGTTTGGATTTTAATCACAATCTTCGATCTGACGACCGGCACAACTTGTGTTTATTTCATTTCATTTTCTTTTCCTACTTGCTCACTCTCTCCTTTTAATCAATTCTCATGCTTCCTCTCTCCCCCGCCCCCCGCCTCCCAGCTTCCTATCTCTAAGTTGTGCACTCACTCTCTGCTCTCCCACTCTCTCTCCCGCTCTCTCGATCTCTCTCCTTCTGTCTTGCGTTCTCTCCCTCTCCTGCTCCCTCGCTCTCCCTCTCTCGCTCTCTCTCCTCTCTCTCTTGCTCCCTTTCTGTCTGTCTCTCTCTCTCCCTCCCCCTCCCTCCCTTTCTCTCTCCCTCTATCTCTCTCTCTCTCTCCTCTCTCTCTCTCTCTCTCTCTCTCTCTCTCTCCTCCTTCTCCCTCTCTCTCTCCCTCTCTCTCTCTCTCTCTCTCTCTCTCCTCTCTCTCTCTCTCTCTCTCTCTCTCTCTCTCTCTCTCTCTCTCTCTCTCTCTCTCTCTCTCTCTCTCTCTCTCTCTCTCGCTCTCTCTCTCTCTCTCTCTCTCTCTCTCTCTCTCTCTCCTCTCTCTCTCTCTCTCTCTCTCTCTCCTCCTCCCTCTCTCTCTCTCTCTCTCTCTCTCTCTCTCTCTCTCTCTCCTCTCTCTCTCTCTCTCTCTCTCTCTCTCTCTCTCTCTCTCTCTCTCTCTCTCTCTCTCTCTCTCTCTGGCCATGGATGCTAGGCCTGCATGTGCTGGTGATTTCCGATGCAGCCCAGAGCGTCCTGTTAACCCATTTCCCCCCCCCCTGGTATTGTATTGACCAAACCATTTGGATGTGTTCATTAGAATAACCCCAGAACTAATGAAGGGCAGGGCAGCCGAGCGGTTTGGGTTGTTTGTCTCCCGGCCGAAAAGGTTCTCTGTTCAAGTCCCTTGCCCCCCGCCCTGTCTGCCTGTGGGTGCCCTTGAGCCAGATGCTTTGTATGAAGGCGTGTGCTAAATAAATGTACAGTAATATACAGCAGCAGTAGTAGTAGCAGTAGGAGTAAATGGCTCTGCTGTCCACATCGATCTGCCGGAAGATTTGACAGAATCATCCATCCGGACGGAACCATCCGTCCAGACAGAACCAGGGTGGTTCTGTCTCTGAGCTCCGGCTCCATCAGCGGCACCACTCTGATATCTCCTGAACTAAGAGAGAGTGAGCGAGACCAGAGAGACCAGAAAAAGGGGGAGCATTTTCTGAAACATATTGTCCACTTACATCCATTTTTCATTGGCTGCTTAAGGCGATCTGCAATGGGAATTTGGAGACAGTGTAGGGGGGTTGTTGTGGGGCTGTCTGTTGGTGGGGGTAAGACGAAACCCTGTGGGTTTCTGCCCACAGGGTTTCACACAGGGTTTCTGAATCGACTCAAATTCAGTGGGTATAACCAAAAAGAATAATAATCTGCCATCATAGTAACCCAAGATAAAACGGGATATAGAAGCTTTAGAGTTGGGAAGATAGAGCAGAAGAGACGGAAGACATATTCAGAGGGGGAGATTCTGAACCTGATTGGTTCAGATAATCCGGGGGGGAGGTGGTTCTAAAGCTAATTGTCTCAGCGTCAGTCAAATAGAAAACCACATTTCACCACAGACTTTCAGTAGTGCCCAACGGCAATGACTTAACTTTTTAACGAATTTCACTCAAATGATAGCTCTTAGATCATATACAGTACGTAGGTAGGCTAAAGATCTATAGGCCAGCATCTTTTAATAGGCTGACTTCAACCATGAGTAAGAGAAAATAACCATTATTCAGAGAACTAATGTTTCGCACCGAGACACGTTTCATGTTGGCCTCAAAACTTTGATGGGCGACCGCTTCGCCGCCGTTAACACAGAACTAAAGGAAGTTTTTCTTTTGCAAGTGTGTGTAAAGGAGGCCTCTACACGACTCCATGAGATAATGTCATCTTCTGCGGTGGGGAACATAGTGGGACGCTTTACTTTCTCTCCTGTCGCTGTCTCCCTGGTGCATTTTCACCTGCCCTTCTGTTAAACTGGTATTGGTGTCCACATTTGTTCATACCACGCTTGATGCACGTGATTCACAATGTATTTTAATATTTTCGAATCGAATTCAAACCCTTTTTCTCTAACGTTCTCTTTATTCAGACGGGGGGCTTTTTGGTCGTGATTTGAGAATGGGAATAGCGTGCGTAACGGGCAGAACGGAGGGAGCTGCAGTAACTTTTTTGATTTGCAGAGGATTCTGCCAATGTATGTTAATTACTGTATATTCTTGTGCCATGTTTGCAGGTTAGCAATACGAGTGACAATACCAACAATAGTGAAATTGACAGAATAATAAAAATAAAACGAACAGATATACAATGTACAATGTCAAATATAAAAATAAGGAGCGGCAAGATAAGATATTCAGACGGCGAAAACGATTTGGCATAATTGAAGTGAAGAATATTGCACAAAATATTGAAAGGTAAGTAGGAGAGGTATTGGACATGACATTATGAATATGATAAGA
>PIJE02000072.1:30000-45000 GCA_002895965.2 Coryphaenoides rupestris | reverse complement strand
TTAGTTGTTCAGTGAGCCTTATAACCATGGCTCAAGGAAGAAGAAAAAAAAAAAATCTAATTACAGACTGGCTAGCCACTCGCACACGCAGTCAATGAATGAATGAACGAATTAATGAATAAATGAGGTCTTTTGATGTTTCATTTTTGCAGTTTAATTTACTGCTTCGGCGACTTAAGTTGTCAGGTGGCGTTAATATTTAAATCCCACAATGTCTGATATGTGCTGTTAAGATCGGTTTAGTGTGTGATCCAATAATGTACCATTATTGAACTTTCTTTTATGTATTGCGGGCTCCATGTCAGCCTCTATTACGATGAGTCTTATGGACCCGGGATTGGGACCTTGTGCGTCACTTGCTAATTGGAGGCCACTCAGATCGAATTAATTGTGTGCGGTGGCTGCTGGCACGAAGGGGACGGAATCGAAAGAATACGTACGAAGCTTTTGTTTGCCGCTAGCTCGACGTCGCGCTCGCTCGCTAGCTCTGCGGAGACAATGCCAGGCGATCAATTAGCGCGCTGTTCTGCATATGGCATTATGAGGTCAAGTGGCCACGCCCCCTCCCTCCACCCTACCCTCTCTTCCTCGTTGTTTCAATTCACACGGTCATTTGGACTTCATTCATTTTCTCATTTCTCTCTTTCCGACCGCTAAGCTCATCCTGATTGGACGACGCGCAAGAGAGAAGGACTTTATTTGAACCTAATAAGAGCCGCACGATCTGATGGATATGGAAGGAAGAGCCTCGTCTTTGTCGTCATCGGAGGAGGAGGAGGAGGAGGAGGAGGAGCCCGCGGTCATCGGCTCGACGTGCCGCGTCGTCTTTATTTCAGCGCGTTACGGCGGTCGGCGTCAAAGTCACCGACCCTTTCACGGCCGACTGAATCCCATCGCTTTGATGTGTTATTCTCCGCAGAGGAGGAGGTGGTGGCGATGGCGATGGCGGTGGGGTTTTTCTTACTGGGGGCCCCTCGACGCGCCCGTACACTTACCAAGGGGACTGATTTGACTGTCTTCTCGTATACGCTTCTTGTATCTCGCGCGCACCCATTCTGGCAGGCTAAGTGCCCAAATTGAGCCATTTTGTTTCACTTTAAAATAAAGCGAGATCTATTACGGGAGGGCGATCGTTCATTCATTCACTCATGCCTCCTTTGCCTCTCTCGCGCTCCTTATCCACTTGCAATGCTCTCCTCCCCTCCTCTCCTCCCCGTCCTCTCCTCTCCTCTCTCATCCTCTCCTCTCAGAATGCTGTTATACAGTGTAACCTTTGCCTCTCTCGCCTCTTTATCCACTTGCAATGCTCTCCTCCCCTCCTCTCCTCTTTCCTCCCCGTCCTCTCCTCTCCTCTCCTCTCTCATCCTCTCCTCTCAGACGTGATGCATGCTGGGTAACCTTGTGAGAGGAGTAGCAGGAGGAGGAGGAGGAGGAGGAGGAGTGTGAGAGGCGGTTGTGGGGGTTGTGGGGGTCTCGCCTCTCCACGCTGGGCTTGTCAACCCCAATCTGAAGTCATTTGGTGTGAAACGCGCGGCCGTGGTCCGGGGGTCCGGGGGTGGGGGGGGGGGGGGGGTGCCCCCTGAAGGTCAGGCCCCGCTAGTTGATGTTGCTTATTCATCTGTTTCCTGTGTGTGTCTCCGCGGTCTCTCTCCTCCCCTCTCCTCTCCTTTTTTTGGATAGATTGTTTGAAATTACTGTAGTTCACACACACACACACACACACACACACACACACACACACACACACACACACACACACACACACACTTATGGGCACGCTCTCTCTCTCGCTCTTGGACACACATATTCAGGTACACGCACACACACTTACGGGCACACATTTATAGAGACGCACACACACACATACAAAGAAACGCAGGCACATGCTGCTGTGTTTGAGTTATCTGTCAGTGTGTGCTTGCCGTGTGTGTGCGCTGCAGTAATTAACTCGAGCGTGTTCTTGTTATAAGCTGCAGTTCACGATTCAAAACAACTCGATCACGGTGCCATGACGACATGAATTGTGCGCAGATGTGTTCTAGGACAACAGGTGGTGCAGAATAGCATAGTACAAGTAATGACGTGCATTTTAATCAAAAGGTGTGAATACAAATGTGCAGAACACGTAGCTAGATGGAGAGATAGATAGATAGATGGATGGATAGATAGGTTTTATTTGCCCAGGGGATAACAAATTGAAAGCCAAACTCATTCACAATGGTGTCCTGCAAATACATAACCAAAAGAAAGTTATGTAATACACAATATAAATATTATAAAATATTAAAACAGAAGCTATTACTGTTCTAAGGTTAAACATTTGTCTAACTTAAGGGGGCCCTGACGCTGCAGAATAATACACTGTGTACTTCAGTTAAATTAGAAAAATAAAAACAAAT
Source organism: Coryphaenoides rupestris (assembly GCA_002895965.2). Taxonomy (NCBI): domain Eukaryota; kingdom Metazoa; phylum Chordata; class Actinopteri; order Gadiformes; family Macrouridae; genus Coryphaenoides; species Coryphaenoides rupestris. The sequence continues at coordinate 42,601 of PIJE02000072.1, read as the reverse complement.
ATTTATTACAATTCTAAACATCTGTGAAGGTCGATACGTTGTCGTCTATACAGTATATTGCTGTTCCGTCTCTTCTGTCACTGCTGCCGTTTTGGTTCCAATACATCTTGTGCTGTTGTTTCCATGCCTCTTTCTTTCTCCCTGGTAAAATACCCCCCACCCCGCCCTCCTAGCTCATCTTGGTTTCTGGTTTCTTTTGGTCTTCACTTCTCAAAAGTGCACCTCTCCCTCTGCCTGCCTGTCACCCTTTTATTTGGTGTTTTTAAGTTGTTCACTGTCTCGCCACGTGAGAGACATCAGGATTACTGTCCCTCATCACCCCAGAGAGCTCTGGGGACTGGCAACGGCCCCCGATTCTCTGTCTCTCTTGGTCTGTCTCTCTTGCGCTCTCACTTTCTCTCTCTCTCTCTCTCTCTCTCTCTCTCTCTCTCTCTCTCGTTTTATCTGTCTCTTGCCCTCGCTCTCTATCTCTCTCTCTCTCTCTCGTTGTATCTGTCTCTTGCCCTCGCTCTCTATCTCTCTCTCTCTCTCGTTGTATCTGTCTCTTGCCCCCGCTCTCTATCTCTCTCTCTCTCTCTCTGTGTTTTCACATGTGCAGGCTTTCTGATCTGTTTGATTGTGTGTGTGTGTGTGTGTCCCTGCGTGTGTACGTGGGTGGTGGGGGGGGCAGGGGTGTGTGTGTCCCTGTGTGTGTATGTGGTGGTGGGGGGTGTGTGTGTGTCTCTTCTCCTGCACCATGTCTTTCCATGTCTCATGTCATGCTAGTATCCTTACCGGGTTCGGCCTCATCATCATCATCATCATCATCATCAGCATCATCGTGGTTGCCAGTCATCTCGTCATGTCGCTGTGTGGGGTTGTGGTTTGCGATGGCTCCTCCTCCTCTGCACACGGCTCGGCGTGTCTAGCCCCAGAGAAGGGTGTCATGGCCGGGAGCAGAGCCCCGAGGTGTACACGCTGCTCTCCCTGGTTGCCCGGGGGGGCGGCCGGGAGAACCGGGACCTCCGCAATTAGCCACGGGCGCGCAGCTAACACGGCAGCTAATCCTGCTGCAGTGGCGTGTGGTGTTAATGTTGTACACACTCTCACCTGGCAGAGACACAGCGGGGGGGGGGGGGGTTGGCCTTCTGCAAGTGCACATGCATTTATTGTATTGTATTGTATTGTATTGTATGGTATTCCATGGTATTCTATTGTCCTTCCGTGCCGATGGTTCTGATACTGGTTGTGTTCATGCTGCGTGCACACGCACACACGCACACATACATACATACATACACACACGCGCACACACACACACACACACACACAAATGTGCGCATAAACACAAGCCCTTAAAAAAATGCAGCCCACACGCACTTAAAAAAAACACAGACCCCGCACACTTATAAACACCCACGCACTTACAAACACCGTTACAACTGCGCACATACACTTACTAACACCCCCCACGCACGCACACACGCACACACGCACACACACACACACACACACAAAGCCGCCGCCGTGCTACTCACGGCCTCTCCAGAAGCGTTTACGGCGTGTCATCCCGGTTGAGTCCCGGGTTCAGAATCTCCCTTTTAGTTAAGAGCGAGGAGGAACACACGCGCACACACACACACATACATACACACACACACACACACACACACACGCGCGTCAGACCCTCGGACCTCAAAGCCCCCCTCGTCTGTGATTCCGTTTTCTGTCTGGACTCCCGGCTGAAAAGTAATCCTTTGAAGCCATTTCAGTTGCCGTTATCGTCGTGACAACTGACTTAAAAAAAAAAAAAAGACAGTTAATTAACGACGAGGGGAATGAAGGAAGGGAGGATGGAAGGGAAGGGAAAAAAACACCACAAGAGCGACGGCAATGAAACGGCGCTGAGTGCACGCGCTCAGACGAGTAAATCCTGACGTGAATGGCAGCGCTGCAATTAACGAAAGAAAAAAAAGGAAAGGAAAAGTTCGGAGACGGGGTTTCAAAATATATCTCTGCCCCTTCTCGTCCCCCTTCTCGCACGCCGCAGTTTGACACGACAGACTCGTGACAGAGACGTTTACGTGTTTTCTGAGTATATACAGTATATACAGTATACGTACATGGGGGAGATACAGTATATATTCCGGAAGATTCCATAATATGCACTCATTAATAAGAGACCCTGGAAACATACAATGTGTGTGACATAGGTTGCCCATAAGTGCATTGTTTTGTGTACATCGGTGTATTGCGTTTTAAATTGGGAATGTTAATGATGACTGCTGAACCGAGGAGACCCAGCATTCACTGCACTTTGCCTTGAATGATGTTATCCACGGTGTGTTTGTTTGTGTTTTCCTCAGGTTAGATGTCTTATTTAAACATGTAGCCATAGCGCGCGGAGAGACCAATTAAAGGCTTCGAGCGGGCCTAATTAATGCATCCATAAGGATATTTCCTGATTCGACAAACACACATTCGCTTATTTTTTATTTTATTTTTAATCTCATCTCCCCCCGCGCTCCCTTTTTCCTTCCCTGCTAATGAGCTCTGTGAGGATGCCACGCTCGCCATCACAATTCTTCCTCATTCTTTCCGTTTTCGCCGATTGACCTTATTGGATAACTTCCTTGGGGCGTTGAAACCGATGAAGGGCCACCGACTCCATGACGATTTTTGTGTAAAGGTTGAATGAAAAAGGTACAAATCCAAAGAATATGTTTCTTTTGGGTTTATTAAGGAAAAGAATCCACCACCTGCAAACAAAAAATGTGGCGGCATCCCCTCTGAAGCATCGTTGAGCAAGATGCCGATAACCCTTCCTTTCTTAAAGTCAACTTGCGCTGGATAAAAGTATCTACTGAATAACTCGATAGTTTTTTGAAGGGAAGTGTATAATACAAAGGTGCCCTCAAGCACAAGGTATCGCGTGTTCAGGAATTCGGCTGGTACTTGTAACTGCACCCAAGACAGCAGTTGCCTTCAGCAGCTAAGTGTTGCGTTAGTGATAGCTAGCTAACTGTGTCGTAGTTCAAGGACGCGATGGTGCAGTAACCACTAATAGCTTCTGACTATCCCGCCCAAGTCAATTCTATTTATATAGCCATTAATCACACCCAAACCCTTGAGAAGAGGCACAGAAGACAGAACAATGCCCAGACATATCAAACAATATTCCATGTAAAAGATAATATTCCATGTAAAAGATAAATCAATAAGGAATTGCTGAAACAAATGCAAGGGTTAAGGAGCTTCATCCTTTTATGAATGCTTGAACCCTGCTCTATTCTTATCTTTATTTATCACAGCAATATATTGCTGTCTCCTTCAACAAATGTACTCTTGTCAGTCTCATTGCATAAAAGTGTGCCAAACGACCCTAAATGTAAATGTAAATGTATTTGTCTCCAGGTGCAGGAGCCCCAGACGGACCGGCAGCTGATCGAGACGTCGCCGGTGCTGCAGAAACTCACCGACTTCGAGGAGGCCATCGGGGTGCCCTTCACCCACGTGCGTCTCCTGGCCCGGGCCTTCACCCTGCGCACGGTCGGCTTCAACCACCTCACCCTGTAAGTACCGCCGGCAACACGTACTGTACCAAAAGGGGTTCCCCGATCCCCGGTGTTTGCGGGGCAGCCTGACCCTGTTGAGCAAGAACCTAACCCTTGGGTTAGCCGCTCCTAAATGACGTGCGTGTGTAGTGACTTGTTAACACTAGTGTTTTTGTTTGACCTCGTTTCGATTGGATGGCTGCAGTGGCTGAACTGACCAATTATAATCTCGCAGTATGCTGTGGCCAAGACGCTGTTTCTTTTGGCCACCGATGCCAAAAATTTGGAATAAGAATCTGATTTCTGTCAGCGGTCGCCCGTATAAAGTAGGTTATCCGTACAAGGAATTTGCCGTGGTGTTTCGGTGGAAGAAAGAGAAATCACAAATTGCAACTGCGCATTCATTAAGAATAGAGCACAAAATTATAAAATGTAAAATATATAAAAAAATATCAAATGAAAAACCCCATTAAATCGCAAGGCGGTGGGCGGCCGAAGGCATTGTTTCACCGCGGAAGCGATCGGGCGCGGGGCAGGCGCTCTCCCGTGGGAGATAAGACGCAAGGCATTACAGTGTGTAATATCATGCGAGAGGCAGGGGGATTTTAATTACGCTTTGTGTTTTAAGACGATCGTAATCGTTGCGATGATGAGGCAACCTTTTCCCAGATCCGTTTTCCCGCCTCTCTTTCTCATCTCTACCACTCCCCCCCCAACAGCTTTTCTATCTTTTAATTTTTTTTCCATTCTCTGTTCTCTTCTAAAGCGTTACATGTGTTGGATGTTCTATTCCCACCGCCTTGGTGCCAGATAGGCCCCTTTAACTCATATTTGGCTCGGTGACTAATCCCTGCCGCCTTCACAGCACAGACGGGCCCCCAGGGACCCCCCCAAACCCCTCCACCCCGAAGCCCCCGCGATTTGTAGTCCTCCACCGCCTGAGAGGGCACGACCCCTGCTGCCCCCTGGGAAATGGAGTTTTGATTATATTTACTGGGTCGGCCCCGACTTCATTGAAGATGTGTCCTTCTTGCCTGCCACCCCTGCGCACCCTCTTTCAAGCAACGTTTTTTATTTTTTATTCAGCGCCTTCCAAAGCCGCTGTCTGCTATGTAAATCCCTGCAGTGCTGGCACATTTGCTGAAACGTGTCGCAAGCCAGCCTTTCTGTTTTGTGTTATTTCAAATAGTTATTTTTATATATTTATTTTGTTATTGGCTCTTTTTTTTCCCCTTCTTTTTTATTTTTCAACGTTTGTATTCACTTTCTACTTTAAAAGATTGATTCTTCAAACTTTGGAAGTAAGGTTGTATTAGTTTTGGGACGTTGGAAATGTTTTTCTGTTATGACATTGCCATAATAGCGACTCTCCGGAGCGCTTTTTGGAAGATGACTTAAAATTGATTGTCAAGAAAGTGTCCAAGCTTATTTAAAGTAAACATGTCACCGGAGTGGAGTCTCTCGTACAGACGTTGCTCTTTTCCTCGTGAGATTCGTGTTTCAGAATGTTCTCCTTTTACGATTTTTTTCATAACGTTCACAGTAATTGGGTTTCCTCTTTATATCTCGTCGGCTCCGCACTCAAATTTGCTAATTTTGTGTGTGAGAGGGTTATTTGCAAGTGGACGGCTTAACTGGCTTCTCTGGGCTCCGCAAAACAACACAACACAATAGTGGGCTTGACAGGTAAGGCAAATTAGCCTTGGCAGCTACGCTCTGATATCTTATTGGCAGGCTGAACTCAGTAATTGCTTGCCTAGGTTTACCACAAGGGCATTACTCTGCGTGTGTGTGTGGGTGTGTGTGTGCGCGTGTGCGTGCGTGTCTCTTTGTGTCCATATATGCCGGCCAACCACTTGGGTATTTCAATGCCCGGACGAAAAGACAACAAACGCACATACACTTTGCACCCACACACACACACACACACGCACGCGGTAATCCATCACTTCGACGGTAAACCCCTCCACCAATCACGCTCAATGAAGTCGTGGGCGGGGGGGGAAAGTTCGTCTTCCCCGGCTCGAGGTGGTCTTACCTGAAGGGCGTCTCACCCCCCAGGTTGGTTCCTGTGGCATTTCCAGCGAACCCCGTGACTCCCTCCCGTCTCCAACATAACTCCCTCTAAGCCCCCCCTTCGGCGTGATGCTACAGCTCCTCCTCCTCCTCCTCAGTCGGTCGAGGCCTAATGAGTGGCCTTTTACCGCCAAGCCTCTCATTTGCTCATTTATGACACAAAACAAACAAAAGTATATTTCCACCATTCCTGACATTTACCCCCCCCAACCCCCAGACATATTTTTCCTTCCCAGTGTTGTTAGCGTCGACTTGTCTCCCAAATCGCGCCCGTAGACTCAGGAGGGATGAAGGGAGGGAGGGAGGGCTGGAAGGAGGGAGGGAGGGAGGAAGGCTGGAAAGGAGGGGTGGGGGGGGGGGTACTGATTACCCACAAGGGCCAGGGGCGGCTGTCGGCCTGAAGTAGGTCGCTCTGTCCGGCACCTACAACAGGACGGAAGGGAAGGGAAGGTCACTTAATAAAGGGCGGCGTGCGGAGGCAGAGGACACCGCGACCGCACGACCCCCGACCGCCGGGAAAAAAAAAACTTCCCGCTTTCTACTCGGCTAGAGGGCGGCTTGACCTTGTCGAGCCAGCAGGCCCTGGAGAAGGCTGAAGAGCTCCAGGCCCAGCTGATGGCAGAGGGCCAGCGAGAACAGCAGGCCCTGGAGCAGGCTGAAGAGCTCCAGGCCCAGCTGGGCCGCCGGCCAACGAGAACAGCAGGCCCGGGAGCAGGCCAGAGAGCTCCAGGCCCAGCTGTTGGCCGCAGGCCAACGAGAACAGCAGGCCAGAGAGCTCCAGGCCCAGCTGATGGCGGAAGGCCAACGAGGACAGCAGGCCCGGGAGCAGGCCAGAGAGCTCCAGGCCCAGCTGATGGCGGAAGGCCAACGAGAGCAGCAGGCCCTGGAGCAGGCTAAAGAGCTCCAGGCTCAGCTGTTGGCCGCAGGCCAACGAGAACAGCAGGCCCGGGAGCAGGCCTTAGAGCTCCAGGCCCAGCTGAAGGCCGCAGCCCAGCTGACGGCGGAGCAGGCCAACGAGCTCCAGGCGCAGCTGATGGCCGCTGGCCAACGAGAGCAGCAGGCCCTGGAGCAGGCTGAAGAGCTCCAGGCCCAGCTGATGGCGGAGGGCCAGCGAGAGCAGCAGGCCCTGGAGCAGGCTGAAGAGCTCCAGGCCCAGCTGGCGGCCACCGGCCAGCGAGAGCAGCAGGCCCTGGAGCAGGCCGAAGAGCTCCAGGCCCAGCTGACGGCCACCGGCCAGCGAGAGCAGCAGGCCCTGGAGAAGGCCGAAGAGCTCCAGGCCCAGCTAACGGCGGAGCAGGCCCAGAGGACTGCCGCTGGCCAGCGAGAGCAGCAGGCCCTGGAGAAGGCCAGAGAGCTCCAAGGCCAGCTGATGGCTGAAGGCCAACGAGAGCAGCAGGCCCTGGAGCAGGCTAAAGAGCTCCAGGCCCAGCTGGCGGCCACTGGCCAGCGAGAGCAGCAGGCCCTGGAGAAGGCCGAAGAGCTCCAGGCCCAGCTGACGGCGGAGCAGGCCCAGAGGACTGCCGCCGGCCAGCGAGAGCAGCAGGCCCTGGAGCAGGCTGAAGAGCTCCAGGCCCAGCTGATGGCCGCAGGCCAACGAGAACAGCAGGCCCGGGAGCAGGCCAGAGAGCTCCAGGCCCAGCTGATGGCGGAAGGCCAACGAGAGCAGCAGGCCCTGGAGCAGGCCGAAGAGCTCCAGGCCCAGCTGACGGCCGCCGGCCAGCGAGAGCAGCAGGCCCTGGAGAAGGCCGAGGAACTCCAGGCCCAGCTGACGGCGGAGAAGGCCCAGCGGAAGGCCGCAGCCCTGCTGACGGTGGAGCAGGCTGAAGGGCTCCAGGCCCAGCTGACGGCCGCCGGCCAAAGAGAGCAGCAGGCCCTGGAGCAGGCCGAAGAGCTCCAGGCCCAGCTGACGGCCGCCGGCCAGCGAGAGCAGCAGGCCCTGGAGAAGACCGAAGAGCTCCAGGCCCAGCTGATGGCCACAGGCCAAAGAGAGCAGCAGGCACTGGAGCCGGCTGAAGGGCTCCAGGCCCAGCTGACAGCGGACCAGGCCCGGCTGAGGGCCATAGGCCCCACTGACGGCCCGGGAGGCGGCGGCGACGAACCCGGAGGCGTCGGCTAGCGGCGGACGAACCCGGGAGGCGTCGGCGCAGCGGTAGCGGCGGACGACGACCCGGGCGGCGGCGCAGCGGTAGCGGCGGACGACGACCCGGGCGGCGGCGCAGCGGTAGCGGCGGACGACGACCCGGGGGGCGGCGCCAGCGGCGCGGCGGCGGCGGACGACGACCCGAGCGGTGGCACCCCAGAGCGGGCCATTGGAGGAGTGGGCCGCCCCTCCCTCCTGGTCGGGAGCTGAGGAGGAGGAGGGTATGTGGCAGACGGCCACTGAGGGGCCGACCAGGCCAGATGGACCATGGTCGGGAGAACCGCAGTTCCCCATTCGGCCCCCAGAGGGAGCCAGAGAGACCAGGAAGTGGAGAGAGGCGATCAACCTCATGGGAAGTAGCTGCGCCTCGTTGAGAGAATTCGGCGGCAGCCAATCAAAGGCCTGGCTGCGGCTAATAAATAGGAGAGGACCCGGGTGGTGTAGGGAGTGGAGTAGGAAGTCGAAGGAGGAGTTAAGAAGGAAGTGGAGGAGAGAGAGGTGGAAGAGGAAGACGCTGTGTGTGTGTGAGTTAAAGAAGGAGAGACCAAGTGGCTGTGTGCCCTGATCATCTGCCTGTCTGAGAACCCGCCCTGTGTATGACCCTTGCCTGCCTGACTACCCTCCCGCCTGCCTTGCCCTGGACCGTATGCGACTACTTCCCGGCGTGATACCCCCTGCTTATGGACTACGACTACTCACTTGGATTACGGACTCACTATTGATAGTGATTACATTTCCCTTCCCCTGTGTGGTAAATAAAGACTCTTATTTCATTTACATCCTGGTGTGGAACCTGAGTTTATTAATTCCAGTCGTGGTCACACTCCACCCCAATAGGGAGTGTGCCACAATATATATATATATATATATATATAATATAGAAGACTTTATTCATCCTGAAGGAAATTCTTGAAACTGATATAAATGATTTCTTTTATATAAATGATATATGATATAATATAATATCAAAGATATTTTGAATATAACTTAAACTACTGTTTTTGGTTAGTTTTGATGAAAGAGTTAGAGGAATGTAAACAGTGCTTTTTATCCAGAAAAGCGCCCTGTGTCTCCCACGTGGTCAGTTTTACAGCACTAGAGTTGCACATACGTACACACACACATACACACTCTCTCGCCCTCTCCCTCTCTCTCTCTCTCTCTCTCTTTCTCTCTTTCTCTCTCTCTCTGTCACATACAGATGCTCAAAACACACACACAAAACACCCTTTCTCTGCCGTTTCCCTCCTCCTCCTCCTTCTCCTCCTCCTCCTCCTCCTCCTCATGTCATGTCCTGGGGCGCTCCTCCTACATCTAGATTAGTCTCTATCCCCCCCCCCCCCCCCCACCTCCCAGCTGAAGGTGCCTTCTGCATCTCCACCTACACAGAAAGCACAGCATGGGGTGTGTGTGTGTGTGTGTTTCTTTGTGTGTTGGAGGAAGAAAGTACCCCCGTACCCCCATGTGTTTGTTTCTTTTGTTTGTTTGTTGTTGTTGTTGCTGTTTTCTTGTCTTGTCTTCACTTTCCTGGTTAGTTGTGTCCTCTCTGTCTCTCTCAGTCCCTCTCTCTCTCTCTTTTTTTCTCTCTCTCTCTCTCTCTCTCTCTCTCTCTCTCTCTCTCTCTCTCTCTCCCTCTCTCTCTCTCTCTCTCTCTCTCTCTCTCTCTCTCTCTCTATCTCTCTCGCCACTTATGTGTGCTTATATTGACAGTAAACTCTGTGTCGTCTCCATTTTGACAAGAGGAAATTGTGCCCATTTCAATAGCGAGCTGGTACTTGCCAAAGCACTCCAAGGCCTGATAGGTGTGTGTGTGTGCATGTCTGTGTGTATGTGTATGCCCCGCGTTCACATTCAGACCCCCCAAATTGCCCCTTCTCGTCCCCCTTCTCGCACGCCGCAGTTTGACACGACAGACTCGTGACAGAGACGTTTACGTGTTTTCTGAGTATATACAGTATATACAGTATACGTACATGGGGGAGATACAGTATATATTCCGGAAGATTCCATAATATGCACTCATTAATAAGAGACCCTGGAAACATACAATGTGTGTGACATAGGTTGCCCATAAGTGCATTGTTTTGTGTACATCGGTGTATTGCGTTTTAAATTGGGAATGTTAATGATGACTGCTGAACCGAGGAGACCCAGCATTCACTGCACTTTGCCTTGAATGATGTTATCCACGGTGTGTTTGTTTGTGTTTTCCTCAGGTTAGATGTCTTATTTAAACATGTAGCCATAGCGCGCGGAGAGACCAATTAAAGGCTTCGAGCGGGCCTAATTAATGCATCCATAAGGATATTTCCTGATTCGACAAACACACATTCGCTTATTTTTTATTTTATTTTTAATCTCATCTCCCCCCGCGCTCCCTTTTTCCTTCCCTGCTAATGAGCTCTGTGAGGATGCCACGCTCGCCATCACAATTCTTCCTCATTCTTTCCGTTTTCGCCGATTGACCTTATTGGATAACTTCCTTGGGGCGTTGAAACCGATGAAGGGCCACCGACTCCATGACGATTTTTGTGTAAAGGTTGAATGAAAAAGGTACAAATCCAAAGAATATGTTTCTTTTGGGTTTATTAAGGAAAAGAATCCACCACCTGCAAACAAAAAATGTGGCGGCATCCCCTCTGAAGCATCGTTGAGCAAGATGCCGATAACCCTTCCTTTCTTAAAGTCAACTTGCGCTGGATAAAAGTATCTACTGAATAACTCGATAGTTTTTTGAAGGGAAGTGTATAATACAAAGGTGCCCTCAAGCACAAGGTATCGCGTGTTCAGGAATTCGGCTGGTACTTGTAACTGCACCCAAGACAGCAGTTGCCTTCAGCAGCTAAGTGTTGCGTTAGTGATAGCTAGCTAACTGTGTCGTAGTTCAAGGACGCGATGGTGCAGTAACCACTAATAGCTTCTGACTATCCCGCCCAAGTCAATTCTATTTATATAGCCATTAATCACACCCAAACCCTTGAGAAGAGGCACAGAAGACAGAACAATGCCCAGACATATCAAACAATATTCCATGTAAAAGATAATATTCCATGTAAAAGATAAATCAATAAGGAATTGCTGAAACAAATGCAAGGGTTAAGGAGCAATATATTGCTGTCTCCTTCAACAAATGTACTCTTGTCAGTCTCATTGCATAAAAGTGTGCCAAACGACCCTAAATGTAAAATGTAAATGTAAATCTAATTTGTCTCCAGGTGCAGGAGCCCCAGACGGACAGGCAGCTGATCGAGACGTCGCCGGTGCTGCAGAAACTCACCGACTTCGAGGAGGCCATCGGGGTGCCCTTCACCCACGTGCGTCTCCTGGCCCGGGCCTTCACCCTGCGCACGGTCGGCTTCAACCACCTCACCCTGTAAGTACCGCCGGCAAAGCGTACTGCCCACCAAAGGGGTTCCCCGATCCCCGGTGTTTGCGGGCAGCCTGACCCTGTTGAGCAAGAACCTAACCCTTGGGTTAGCCGCTCCTAAATGACGTGCGTGTGCAGTGACTTGTTAACACTAGTGTTTTTGTTTGACCTCGTTTCGATTGGATGGCTGCAGTGGCTGAACTGACCAATTATAATCTCGCAGTATGCTGTGGCCAAGACGCTGTTTCTTTTGGCCACCGATGCCAAAAATTTGAATAAGAATCTGATTTCTGTCAGCGGTCGCCCGTATAAAGTAGGTTATCCGTACAAGGAATTTGCCATGGTGTTTCGGTGGAAGAAAGAGAAATCACAAATTGCAACTGCGCATTCATTAAGAATAGAGCACAAAATTATAAAATGTAAAATATAAAAAAATATCAAATGAAAAACCCCATTAAATCGCAAGGCGGTGGGCGGCCGAAGGCATTGTTTCACCGCGGAAGCGATCGGGCGCGGGGCAGGCGCTCTCCCGTGGGAGATAAGACGCAAGGCATTACAGTGTGTAATATCATGCGAGAGGCAGGGGGATTTTAATTACGCTTTGTGTTTTAAGACGATCGTAATCGTTGCGATGATGAGGCAACCTTTTCCCAGATCCGTTTTCCCGCCTCTCTTTCTCATCTCTACCACTCCCCCCAACAGCTTTTCTATCTTTTAATTTTTTTCCATTCTCTGTTCTCTTCTAAAGCGTTACATGTGTTGGATGTTCTATTCCCACCGCCTTGGTGCCAGATAGGCCCCTTTAACTCATATTTGGCTCGGTGACTAATCCCTGCCGCCTTCACAGCACAGACGGGCCCCCAGGGACCCCCCCAAACCCCTCCACCCCGAAGCCCCCGCGATTTGTAGTCCTCCACCGCCTGAGAGGGCACGACCCCTGCTGCCCCCTGGGAAATGGAGTTTTGATTATATTTACTGGGTCGGCCCCGACTTCATTGAAGATGTGTCCTTCTTGCCTGCCACCCCTGCGCACCTTCTTTCAAGCAACGTTTTTTATTTTTTATTCAGCGCCTTCCAAAGCCGCTGTCTGCTATGTAAATCCCTGCAGTGCTGGCACATTTGCTGAAACGTGTCGCAAGCCAGCCTTTCTGTTTTGTGTTATTTCAAATACTTATTTTTATATATTTATTTTGTTATTGGCTCTTTTTTTTCCCTTCTTTTTTATTTTTCAACGTTTGTATTCACTTTCTACTTTAAAAGATTGATTCTTCAAACTTTGGAAGTAAGGTTGTATTAGTTTTGGGACGTTGGAAATGTTTTTCTGTTATGACATTGCCATAATAGCGACTCTCCGGAGCGCTTTTTGGAAGATGACTTAAAATTGATTGTCAAGAAAGTGTCCAAGCTTATTTAAAGTAAACATGTCACCGGAGTGGAGTCTCTCGTACAGACGTTGCTCTTTTCCTCGTGAGATTCGTGTTTCAG
>PIJE02000072.1:17500-25000 GCA_002895965.2 Coryphaenoides rupestris | reverse complement strand
ACACCCCGGTGTGTGCGGTAGCACACAAACACAGGCAGCGCATTGATGCAGCGCCTGGCATTATTCAGCAGGAAGAGGCCTTCATGTGGACACAGGCACACGCACACGCGCACACACACACACACACACACACACACACACACACACACACACACACACACACACACACACACACACACACACACACACACACACACACACACACACACACACACACACACACACACACATATACAGACACATACACACAATACCATGCTCTCACACACACACACACACACACACACACAGATGCCTCCATGTGGACATGCATACACACAAAGCCAAACACATAGACACACACACACGCGTCTTGATTCACATACATATATACAGTATAATATCGGCTTCATATAATTTCGCCATAATTTGCCTTTCTAAGTATTCTTCATAGGGCGGTGGCCTGGTGACACTGGTAGCGGCGAGAGATGAATATGATTGTTATCATATCATATGAGCATCTGTAGCCTCCAGCTATGAGGGCACCTCGTGAAACATATCACCGATATTAACGCTCTCCATCTCCATCTGACTCTCGCAGAGAGGGTCACCGACTGTCTGTCTGTCTGTCTATCTCTTGCTGTCTCTCGCTGTCTCTTCTCACCTTTCTCTCCCCCACTCTCTTTCGGTCTCTCTGTATCTCCTCTATCCGTCTTCCTCTCTCTCTTTCATTTTCTTTTCATCATAAAGTAGGACAAATCCCGGGCACAAAAAGAATGCAAGTGTCCGTCTTTCATAGGTCTGTAAATGTTGTTGTTAGCGGAGGGAAATTGTGACGGGTCCACTTTCACCTCTGTATCACCAAGAGCCATCTTGGATGGAGAGGAGGTGACCTTTCATCTGGCTGGAGGTTAATATCCGCCTCTCTCTCCATCTGTCTCTCCGTCCCTCCCTCCATCAGTCTCTCTCTATCACTATCTCTGTCTCTCCCTCTTTCTATAGGTCTCTCCCTCTCTTTATAGGTCTCCCTCGCTCCATCAGTCTCTCTCTCTCTATCTCTCTGTCTATCCCTCTCTATCGACCTCTCTCTCTCTCTCTCTGTCTCTCCCTCCCTCTATCTGTCTCTCCCTCGCTCCATCAGTCTCTCTCTCTCTCTCTCTCTCTGTCTCCCTCACTCCATCAGTCTCTCTCTCTCTCTGTCTCTCCCTCCCTCTATCTGTCTCTCCCTCTCTATATAGGTCTCTCCCTCACTCAGTCTCTCCCTCCCTCTATCTGTCTCTCCCTGTCTATATAGGTCTCTCACTCACTCAGTCTCTCTCTCTCTCTCTATCGGTCTCTCCCTCTTTCTGTCTCTCCCTCGCTCCATCAGTCTCTCCCCCTCTCTGTCGACCTCTCTCTGTCTCTCTCTCTCTGTCTCTCCCTCACTCCATCAATCTCTCTCTCTGTCTCTCCCTCTCTCTATAGGTCTCTCCCTCACTCCATCGGGCTCTCCCTCTCTCCATCGGTCTCTCCCTCTCTATCTGTCTCTCCCTCGCTCCATCAGGCTCTCCCTCTCTCCATCGGTCTCTCCCTCTCTCTATCTGTCTCTCCCTCGCTCCAACAGTCTCTCTCTCTCTCTCCATCGGTCTCTCCCTCTCTCTATCTGTCTCTCCCTCGCTCCAACAGTCTCTCTCTCTCGCTATCTGTCTCTCCTCCTCTCTGTCGGCCTCTCTCCCTCTGTCTCTCTCTGTCTCTGTATCCTGCTCTCTCACTCTTTCTCTCCATTCAACTATTTGTCTCTCTGTGGCTCCCTTCTCGATCTCTCTCTCTCTGTCTCTGAAATGATGAGAGATGACAGTTTTGGCAGCTTTATTGGCACAGAGTTGTTGACGCTCAAGTGACATTGTGTGCTATGTCTCTCCCTCTCCCTCTGTCTCTCTCTCTGCAGCGTTCATCGCGGCTCTATACATCGACAAGGACCTGGAGTATGTGCACACCTTCATGAACGTGTGCTTCTTCCCCCGGCTGAAGGTGAGGTCGCTAGTGAGGTGGGAGCCACCACCAGCAACAGCAATCCATACTCCAGCTAGCTGCTAGTCAGAGAAATAGGGAGGGAGATAGGAACACAGTGAGAAAGAGAGAGAGACATAGGAACACAGTGAGAAAGCGAGAGAGAGAGAGAGAGAGAGAGAGAGAGAGAGAGAGACATAGGAACACAGGGAGTGAAAAGAGAGAGAGAGAGAGAGAGGAACACAGTGAGACAGAGAGAGAGAGAGAGAGAGAGAGAGAGAGGAACACAGTGAGAAAAAGAGACATAGGAACACAGTGAGAAAGCGAGAGAGAGAGAGAGAGGGAGACATAGGAACACAGGGAGTGAGAAAGAGAGAGAGAGAGAGAGAGGAACACAGTGAGAGAGAGAGAGAGAGAGAGAGGGAACACAGTGAGAGAGAGAGAGAGAGGAACACAGTGAGAAAGAGAGAGAGAGAGAGACATAGGAACACAGGGAGTGAGAGAGAGAGGGGGCAAATTCTGTCTTTCAGTCATTTTTTTCTCTTCTTCCCGCTAACAGTTACAGTGTCGCTGTGCTTTTATTGGGTTGTTAGCGGCGGCTTCCTGTCGATTCCGACAGATTTTTCCTTTCTCTCCTCGATAAACGACTGCGGCACTCGATGACGTGTGTGTGTGTGTGTGTGTGTGTGCGTGTGTGTGTGTGGCGGCGGCTGGGCCAGGTGAGGCCAATTAAGCCAGCCACCAAACACGCACACTCCCACAGACGTCCCTCGTCGATGGTCGGTTGCTTGTCAATCGGAAGCCAGACGAGGTGTGTTCACGTGCGTGTCGGTCGAGCACACGCGCACACACACACACACACACACACACACACACACACACACACCTCGCTGCATTTATACACTCGGTGGAGGGGACTACATCTGAGTTACTCCCTAACTCGAGCGGGTTCACGGAGTGTGCGTGTGCGTGTGTGTGTACCGGGAAGTCATGCGGTTGTTGGCATTCTCTGAAATCCTTTCGGCAGAGGATGGAACGTTCTCTCTCTCTGCTGCCGACTTTGAACGCACACACACTCACACACACACACACACACACGTGCATGTCCACACACACAAACAAACACACACACACACACACACACGTGCACGCCCGCACACACACAGTCACACACACGGTGGCAGACCAGTAACGCACAGCATGGCGGTGTCTGTGTGTGGCCGCCGCCGCAGTGGTCTGACGTGCCATGCTAATTGGCGTCTTGGCGCGCGTCTCCTGGGAACCCACCGCCCATCGCTGGAGGTGGCGAGCCGGGCGTCACGGTCGCTGCCAGAGTCCCACCTCATTTCCACTTCCAAGGGGGACAGTGGAGGAACTCTGTCTGTCTCTCTGTCTCTCCCTATCCCCCTCTCTCTGTATCTGTCTCCCTCTCTCGCTTTATCTCTCTCTCTCTCTCTCTGTCTTCTCTCACCCTCCATCGCTCTATCTCCCTCCTCTCTCTCTCTATCCCTCTTTCCTCTCTCTTCTCTCTCTGTCTCTGTGTCTGTCTCCCTCTCTCTTTATCTGTATTGCTCTCTCCTCTCTCTCTATCTCTCTCTGTGTGTCTCTCTCCTCCCTCTATCTCTCTATCCGTCTCTCCCCCTCTCTCTATCTCTCTCTTTGTCTCCCTCTCTTTATCTCTAGCCTTCTCTCTATCTCTGTCTCCCCCTCTGTCTCCTTCTATATCTCTGTCCATCGCTCTCTCTCTATCCCTCTCTCTGTCTCTGTCTTTCTCTCTCATCCGCTGTCTCTGTCTCTCTTATGTATGTGTCTTCTCTCGCTCTCTTTTGGCTGTCTGTCTCTCTCTGTATTTCTCTCTGTCTGTCTCTAGATATAATTCTCCTTTCCCACTTTCACTACTCTTCGCCTCCCCCTCTCACTCCCATTCACCACTTTCATCTCATCGTTCATCTTCCGCCTCTCTCGTCCTCTTCTCGCTCTATTTGGCCCTCTCTCCCTCATTCCCTCCCTCTATCTGTCCCTCTCTCTCTCTCTCCCTCCCCATCTCTCTTCTTCTTCTCTTCAGAGGAGCGGTAGAGGTAGCGTTTATGCCGTTTGGTCCAATTTGGATGCCGAGGAGTGAGGGGCTGCAGAAGAGGCAGAGACGCTGGGACTCGACAGAGTGGTGGTCCTTGCGTGCGTGCGTGCGTGCGTGCGTGTGTGCGTGTGTGTGTGTGTGTGTGTGTGTGTGTGTGTGTGTGCGTGTGTGTGTGCGTGTGTTTGTGTGTTCGTTCATTCATTCGTCGGCTCTATTTGTCGCGCGGAGGATGATT
Organism: Coryphaenoides rupestris; assembly: GCA_002895965.2. Lineage (NCBI taxonomy): Eukaryota > Metazoa > Chordata > Actinopteri > Gadiformes > Macrouridae > Coryphaenoides > Coryphaenoides rupestris. Next base: position 20,720 of record PIJE02000072.1, on the reverse strand, counting down.
ACTAGACGCGGGGCGGTGCTCCGGCCCTGCTGCTTTCCCATTTGTAGTTTTCTTCTTCTTTCGCCTTTTCCAGGTAATCACACGCTGCCCACCCCACTTCCACACGACAACAACCACAACTCCCTTTCCTAGCACACTGCACATGACTCTCTACCCGAGAGGGAGAGAGGGAGAGGGAGAGGGAGATTGAGATAGAGAGAGAGACTACGGAAAGGAGCATTGCAGGGGAATAGCGGTAGATTGCAGGTGAGGGAGAGGGGGAGGGCAAGGTGGGGGGAGGTATTGAGAGGTTGGTGAACGGAGAGAGAGAGCAGAGCAAGAAGAGGCCCCACACACACACATACACACACACACACACACACACACAAAATTAATAGGACAAGACAGTCCTGGATTCAAACTCTCTCGTCTTTTTTTATATATAACATGGCGAGCTTGGCGGTTAATGGAAGGGCTTTTAGAAGTCCCAGTTGGGTGAGGCTTGCTGCTGATGTATCAGCGCTGCACACCTGGGAGACTCCCGACCACGGGCTTGCTCTCTCTCTCTCTCTCTCTCTCTCTCTCTCTCTCTCTCTCTCTCTCTCTCTCTCTCTCTATGTCTCTCTCTATGTCTCTCTCTATGTCTCTCTCTCTCTGTCTCTTTGTATCCCCGCGTCCAGATTGGCTTTTGTCTTAAGTAGTCTGTGATTTGTTCCCGGACGCTCAGGCCACGCTCACGCGGCGGGTGGGAGAAGGAGAGAGAGGTAGACACTGACGGAGAGAGAGTGGTAGAGAGAGAGAGGGTAGAGGCTGGTAGAGGTGAGGGAAGGAGAGACGGGGCTAGATGCTGAGCGAGCGAGAGAGAGGGAAAGGGAGAGGGATATATACTGGTAGAGGGGGGGAGAGAGATGGATAGAGAGGGAGAGAGAGGAAGATGCTGAGCGAGAGAGATAAAGAGATAGGGGTTGATGCTGAGAGAGCGAGAGAGAGAAAGAGAGAGAGGTAGTTGAAGTCTACCTGGTTGCCACTTAGGGATTGAGAGAGGAACATTGAAATAAAACCAACAACAAACTAAATTAAACAAACAAACACATGAAGTGAGGAGGGGGAGAGGGAAGGAGATGCTAGTGGGAGGGATGGAGTGATGCAGTGAGATTGGATCCTGAGCTGAAAAGTGAGAAAAGGAAAGTGGGAAGAGGTGTGTCTGGTGTGTGTGTGTGTGTGTGTGTGTGTGTGTGGTGTGTGTGTGTGTGTGTGTGTGTGTGTGTGTGTGTGTGTGTGTGTGTGTGTGGTGTGTGTGTGTGGTGGTGTGTGTGTGTGTGTGTGTGTGTGTGTGTGTGTGGGGGGACTAAAAGCAGAGGCTACCAAGGCTGAACTCAATTTGATAAATATAGCTGTATCTTTATGTTACTGATGTGTGTGTGTGTCTCTCTCTGTCTCTCTCTCTCTCTCTCTCTCTCTCTCTCTCTCTCTCTCTCACAGGAGTTCATTCTGAACCAGGACTGGAACGATCCCAAGTCCCAGCTGCAGCAGTGCTGTCTGACCCTGCGGACGGAGGGCAAGGAACCGGACATCCCCCTCTACAAGTAGGGACCCCCCCCCCCCCCACACACACACACGCTGTCAGGCTCCCCACTGCAATAGTCAGGCTCCTATAAGCTGCTGTAAGGCTGCTCCAGGCTATAGTCAGGGTCCCCAGTGCTATAGGGCTACTCCAATATATAGTCAGGGTGCCCCCTGCTATAGGGCTGCTATAGCCAGGCTCCCCGTTGCGATAGTGCTGCCACAGGGCTGCTCCAGGCTATAGTCAGGCTCCCCGCTGCTTTAGGGCTGTGTGCGTAAATAGACACGGGTCATTGAAAGTGCTTGCATTTATATCTGTTGTGCAAGAATAGAAATTGCAGCAGAAGAAGTTATTTCTCTACTTTTTTACGTAACATTAATAAATGGCCTACAGCGCTATTGAGAAGTGTTCACACATGCAATCCTCTCTGTCTCTTTCTAGGATCTGTCTGTGCGCTTCTGCAAAGCCTGCTAGTTCTCATTATAAAAATGCTCAGTGTTGTCACGATAATTAACCTTGACCCGTGTCTCAAACTGCGCCGTGTGTTGGGTCCTTGAGGTTGAGTGAATGGGAGCCTGGAAAGTCCCCTAAAGGTCCTTGAATTCGGTGTTGAAAATGGTGGCTTGGGGGTGGGGTGGTGGGGGGCTGCGTTCACCCAGATATGAGCTTGTCTGCCGTCAGACCTAGGATATGAAGTCTGATTCGTGAGACTGTCATTATGTCGGAATTAAATGTGAGTGAAATCATTTGTCATTATTGAGAGACATTGTTGTGTTTGAAACTGCCCCCGGTGTTTCTCAGGCGAGATGTGGCAAAACAACATTTTCATTCGCCTTGCTTCTGGTATAATTACGTTGATTCAGGATATACAGTACAGCACTACACTACAACTGTCTTGAGTCATCTCAATGCGGCGGCATATCACCAACTACAAATCCCATGATGCATTCTGGTGCACAAGCCCTTGGCATCCTGTCTCAAGACCCTGGCCTCTGCACAGGAGACTAACACTCTCATGTTCCTGCTTTTAGATTGTGTTTTATATCGGGCTCCTGTTTTATACATTAAAACAACGATTATTATCCCAAACTTAAGATCCCCCCCCCCCCCCCACCCTTTCCCACCATTCTTGGTAAAAAAGAAAAGGAAAGGAAACCGTTGTCTCCTTCACGTTAAATGAATAACCCCTGGGCTCAGCAGAGTGATGAATTGGGGGGGGAAAAAATCATATTTACAGAGCAGCAAATCCTCAGACCAAAAAAATAATTTGGTCAGTGTATCGAACGGAAGCTATTAAAAGACGGCCCTCGTTGCTAATGTTGCAACTCGTCGACTCGTAGAGCAAAGTGGTTATTCATGAGTTCTTGGGTTTCTTTAATAGAATTTCATAGTCGCCTTGATGCGCAGATTGTTGCGTTGCGAGGACAGTCTACGCTGGGCCATGGTGTTGTTTATCGCAGCAAACGTAGCATCTCCTCTGCTCTCTTTTAGTGCAAGGTTTCGCACACGGTCACTATAAAGTTTGGCATTCCAGTGCACACATGCGAACCTGTCATTTGTTTAGAATAGTTTTCCACAACGCGGAAAATTCTTTGGAGTGCAATCACCTCTCCCTATCTCTCTGCTCTCCGAGTTGGGCCATCATTACCGAACACGGCTGTTGTGGATCTATTCGCT
>PIJE02000072.1:0-12500 GCA_002895965.2 Coryphaenoides rupestris | reverse complement strand
GTGTGTGGGTGTGTGTGTGTGTGTGTGTGTGTGTGTGTGTGGGAAGGGGGTGTGTGGTGGTGGTGGTGGTGGGTGCAGAGGAAGGGGAGGAGGTGGAGAAGTAATAACGCACAGGACAAGACTCAAGGACACTCTGCGACATTGTCCTTTAGAGAGAAATAACGAGAGAGGGGGAGGGAGGGAGAGAGAGAGAGAGGAGAGAGGGAGAGAGATACATAGAGAGTGAGAGAGAGTGAAAGGGAGGGAGGGAGGAAGAAAAGTTTTCAACCAGAGAGTAAATATAATTCATCTTCGGAGATGGATCTGGGAGAGAGCGTGATGGGGGGGAATGGGGTTATTTGATTCGCGCTGTGGCTCAACAGGCGGTAGGCAACATCTCAGGGGCTTTTAATGCACCCACACACACACACACACACACACACACACACACACACACACACACACACACACACACACACACACACACACACACTCCATCACCGTTGCACCGTAATCTTCAGCCATGCGCTGCCCGTCTGCCAACCAAACCAACACGACGGTGAGATGCTGTCAGAAGTAGTAAATAAATAAAAAGTAAATAAAGATAATAACAGCGCTCTCTATTTTTGAGGGGCTTTCGTCCGCAGAGCGACAATCTTCCTGAGCACAAGCAGATCAGCGGGTCTTAAAAGAAGGAAAAACATGTAAAAATAAAACGCGTAAGTGACGGAAAACCACAGATAATTCCCCACTAGACACAGATGTTCCGCTCAATGAAAAAAGATTAGCCTCCGACGCGCGGTTGACAACTCCCGGCGCGGCGGCGGGCGGGAAAATCACGTTCGTTAAGGAAATACAAGCGCTACACCAAACTTGGGGAGATGTTTGAGATGTTAACATTAGCATAAACACCAAATGCTCGAAACGCTTCACCCCACCCCCCCACCCCTAAATTATTCACAGACAATTTACTTATTTCAGGAGAGTGATTCATTTTTAATGCAATGTGGTCACTTATGGCACCCCATCAATTATTCAGCCTCCCCCTTTTCTCACTTACAAATGAAGAAGTACACGGCGATATACGCGCGCGGAAACCGGTGCAGACGGTACTCCGCGCGGATATTCCCGCCAAATCTCCACGGAGAGCCGGGGTGTCGCTCTGAGTTAGTCGCCCGAGCCGAAACACGACTTTTCACCCAAGATGACAAGTCAATCAAAGATGTAAACCGGATTTTATTGGAGACGACAAGGTTCGAAAAGGGACGACTTTTTAAAAAGTTGGGGTTTTTTTTGTCATTCTTTACGTTTTTTTTTCTGTTTCTCTTTTTCGGTCGGCCTGTTTGTTTGGGAGCTTCTGGGGACGAACAGATTGAAGCGTTTGAGCGAGAGAGCAAGAGCGCGAGAGAGGAAGGAAGGAAGAAAGGAAGGAAGAAAGGAAGGAAGGAAGGAAGAGAGTGGGCGAGTGTGCCCGGCAGGGGGTCTAAGCTTCTGGTCGTAGCAAAGCCTCAGCCGGCTCTAAAAGCACCCACTTAGTGGTCAATCACTCCAAACTGACGAGCACCGCAATCCATGTGTGTGTCTGCGCCGCAGTGGTCTGACGTGCCATGCTAATTGGCGTCTTGGCGCGCGTCTCCTGGGAACCCACCGCCCATCGCTGGAGGTGGCGAGCCGGGCGTCACGGTCGCTGCCAGAGTCCCACCTCATTTCCACTTCCAAGGGGGACAGTGGAGGAACTCTGTCTGTCTCTCTGTCTCTCCCTATCCCCCTCTCTCTGTATCTGTCTCCCTCTCTCGCTTTATCTCTCTCTCTCTCTCTCTGTCTTCTCTCACCCTCCATCGCTCTATCTCCCTCCTCTCTCTCTCTATCCCTCTTTCCTCTCTCTTCTCTCTCTGTCTCTGTGTCTGTCTCCCTCTCTCTTTATCTGTATTGCTCTCTCCTCTCTCTCTATCTCTCTCTGTGTGTCTCTCTCTCCCTCTATCTCTCTATCCGTCTCTCCCCCTCTCTCTATCTCTCTCTTTGTCTCCCTCTCTTTATCTCTAGCCTTCTCTCTATCTCTGTCTCCCCCTCTGTCTCCTTCTATATCTCTGTCATCGCTCTCTCTCTATCCCTCTCTCTGTCTCTGTCTTTCTCTCTCATCCGCTGTCTCTGTCTCTCTTATGTATGTGTCTCTCTCGCTCTCTTTTTTGCTGTCTGTCTCTCTCTGTATTTCTCTCTGTCTGTCTCTAGATATATTTCTCCTTTCCCACTTTCACTTACTCTTCGCCTCCCCCCTCTCACTCCCATTCACCGCTTTCATCTCATCGTTCATCTTCCGCCTCTCTCGTCCTCTTCTCGCTCTATTTGGCCCTCTCTCCCTCATTCCCTCCCTCTATCTGTCCCTCTCTCTCTCTCTCCCTCCCCCCATCTCTCTTCTCTTCTCTTCAGAGGAGCGGTAGAGGTAGCGTTATGCCGTTTGGTCCAATTTGGATGCCGAGGAGTGAGGGGCTGCAGAAGAAGGCAGAGACGCTGGGACTCGACAGAGTGGTGGTCCTTGCGTGCGTGCGTGCGTGCGTGCGTGTGTGCGTGTGTGTGTGTGTGTGCGTGCGTGCGTGTGTGCGTGTGTGTGTGTGTGTGTGTGTGTGTGCGTGTGTGTGTGCGTGTGTTTGTGTGTTCGTTCATTCATTCGTCGGCTCTATTTGTCGCGCGGAGGATGATTACTAGACGCGGGGCGGTGCTCCGGCCCTGCTGCTTTCCCATTTGTAGTTTTCTTCTTCTTTCGCCTTTTCCAGGTAATCACACGCTGCCCACCCCACTTCCACACGACAACAACCACAACTCTCTTTCCTAGCACACTGCACATGACTCTCTACCCGAGAGGGAGAGAGGGAGAGGGAGAGGGAGATTGAGATAGAGAGAGAGAGAGAGAGAGAGAGAGAGAGAGAATAGGGTAGAGAGAGAGAGGAGAGGGAGGAAGGTAGAGAGGGAGGTAGAGAGGTGGTGAACGGAGAGAGAGAGCAGAGCAAGAAGAGGCCCCACACACACACATACACACACACACACACACACACACAAAATTAATAGGACAAGACAGTCCTGGATTCAAACTCTCTCGTCTTTTTTTATATATAACATGGCGAGCTTGGCGGTTAATGGAAGGGCTTTTAGAAGTCCCAGTTGGGTGAGGCTTGCTGCTGATGTATCAGCGCTGCACACCTGGGAGACTCCCGACCACGGGCTTGCTCTCTCTCTCTCTCTCTCTCTCTCTCTCTCTCTCTCTCTCTCTCTCTCTCTCTCTGTCTCTCTCTATGTCTCTCTCTCTCTGTCTCTTTGTATCCCCGCGTCCAGATTGGCTTTTGTCTTAAGTAGTCTGTGATTTGTTCCCGGACGCTCAGACCACGCTCACGCGGCGGGTGGGAGAAGGAGAGAGAGGTAGACACTGACGGAGAGAGAGTGGTAGAGAGAGAGAGGGTAGAGGCTGGTAGAGGGTGAGGGAAGGAGAGACGGGGCTAGATGCTGAGCGAGCGAGAGAGAGGGAAAGGGAGAGGGATATATACTGGTAGAGGGGGGGAGAGAGATGGATAGAGAGGGAGAGAGAGGAAGATGCTGAGCGAGAGAGATAAAGAGATAGGGGTTGATGCTGAGAGAGCGAGAGAGAGAAAGAGAGAGAGGTAGTTGAAGTCTACCTGGTTGCCACTTAGGGATTGAGAGAGGAACATTGAAAATAAAACCAACAACAAACTAAATAAACAAACAAACACATGAAGTGAGGAGGGGGAGAGGGAAGGAGATGCTAGTGGGAGGGATGGAGTGATGCAGTGAGATTGGATCCTGAGCTGAAAAGTGAGAAAAGGAAAGTGGGAAGAGGTGTGTCTGTGTGTGTGTGTGTGTGTGTGTGTGTGTGTGTGTGTGTGTGTGTGTGTGTGTGTGTGTGTGTGTCGTGTGTGTGTTGTGTGTGTGTGTGTGTGTGTGTGTGTGTGTGTGTGTAGTGGTGTGTGTGTGTGGGGACTGGCTCGTGACGTGCTGATTCTCTGTCTATCTCGCTCTCTCTCTCTGTGTCTCTGTCTCTCTCTCTCTCTCTCTCTCTCTCTGCTCTCTCTCTCTCTCTCTCTCTCGCTCTCTCTCTCTCTCTCTCTCTCTCTCCTCTCTCTCCGTGGCTCTGAGTGCGCGGATGGCGGAACCGTGACAGCGAAGAGACCCCCCCCCCCCCCCCCCCCCCCCCCCCCCCCCCCCCCCCCCCCCCCCCCCCCCACCCCCCCCCCCACACACACACACGCTGTCAGGCTCCCCACTGCAATAGTCAGGCTCCTATAAGCTGCTGTAAGGCTGCTCCAGGCTATAGTCAGGGTCCCCAGTGCTATAGGGCTACTCCAATATATAGTCAGGGTGCCCCCTGCTATAGGGCTGCTATAGCCAGGCTCCCCGTTGCGATAGTGCTGCCACAGGGCTGCTCCAGGCTATAGTCAGGCTCCCCGCTGCTTTAGGGCTGTGTGCGTAAATAGACACGGGTCATTGAAAGTGCTTGCATTTATATCTGTTGTGCAAGAATAGAAATTGCAGCAGAAGAAGTTATTTCTCTACTTTTTTACGTAACATTAATAAATGGCCTACAGCGCTATTGAGAAGTGTTCACACATGCAATCCTCTCTGTCTCTTTCTAGGATCTGTCTGTGCGCTTCTGTAAAGCCTGCTAGTTCTCATTATAAAAATGCTCAGTGTTGTCACGATAATTAACCTTGACCCGTGTCTCAAACTGCGCCGTGTGTTGGGTCCTTGAGGTTGAGTGAATGGGAGCCTGGAAAGTCCCCTAAAGGTCCTTGAATTCGGTGTTGAAAATGGTGGCTTGGGGGTGGGGTGGTGGGGGGCTGCGTTCACCCAGATATGAGCTTGTCTGCCGTCAGACCTAGGATATGAAGTCTGATTCGTGAGACTGTCATTATGTCGGAATTAAATGTGAGTGAAATCATTTGTCATTATTGAGAGACATTGTTGTGTTTGAAACTGCCCCCGGTGTTTCTCAGGCGAGATGTGGCAAAACAACATTTTCATTCGCCTTGCTTCTGGTATAATTACGTTGATTCAGGATATACAGTACAGCACTACACTACAACTGTCTTGAGTCATCTCAATGCGGCGGCATATCACCAACTACAAATCCCATGATGCATTCTGGTGCACAAGCCCTTGGCATCCTGTCTCAAGACCCTGGCCTCTGCACAGGAGACTAACACTCTTCATGTTCCTGCTTTTTAGATGTGTTTATATCGGGCTCCTGTTTTATACATTAAAACAACGATTATTATCCCAAACTTAAGATCCCCCCCCCCCCCCACCCTTTCCCACCATTCTTGGTAAAAAAGAAAAGGAAAGGAAACCGTTGTCTCCTTCACGTTAAATGAATAACCCCTGGGCTCAGCAGAGTGATGAATTGGGGGGGGAAAAAATCATATTTACAGAGCAGCAAATCCTCAGACCAAAAAAATAATTTGGTCAGTGTATCGAACGGAAGCTATTAAAAGACGGCCCTCGTTGCTAATGTTGCAACTCGTCGACTCGTAGAGCAAAGTGGTTATTCATGAGTTCTTGGGTTTCTTTAATAGAATTTCATAGTCGCCTTGATGCGCAGATTGTTGCGTTGCGAGGACAGTCTACGCTGGGCCATGGTGTTTGTTATCGCACAACGTTAGCATCTCCTCTTGCTCCTCTTTTAGTGCAAGGTTTCGCACACGGTCACTATAAAGTTTGGCATTCCAGTGCACACATGCGACCTGTCATTTGTTTAGAATATTTCCAAACCGGAAATTCCTTTGGAGTGCAAATCCCTCTCCCTCTCTCTCTCTCTCCGAGTTGCCATCATTACCAACATGGCTGTTGTGGATCTATTCGCTTGATTCAGCCTGACCTACATTTTATTTTCAATCGATCGTCGTGTGATTCCTGTCTGCCATGTGGCCGCGGTAGTGCATCCTTTTATTACACAGTCGAATGTTGATGTACGTGAACTTAAGGACACACACACACACACACACCATCATCATCATCATCCGCCTGCCTGTACAAGCAAGGAAACACACACACACACACACACACACACACACACACAGCACAAACAGCACAGTGTAACAGAAGACATCTAAACAAGATAGAAACCTACACCACTAACCACACACACACACACACACACACACCTTCTCACACACAGTCACACATTTTGCAGCTCATAGGCGCATGTGTCTGTGTGTGTGTCTGCCTCTACCAAGGACTTAGCGATCTCCTCTTATTTTTGTCCAGTCTCATGTCAATATCCCGGCGGCTAGTTTTACCGCCACCTATCGATCTCCATGGCGACCGCCATGTTCCCCCCTCCCCCCTCTGCTGCTCCCTGTTCCTCGTGAACCTCGACCGCACCGCCTTTCTTCAAGCTGTTCCCCAGGTGGACGCTTTTTACAATCCGACTCATTTTTCTAAGTGATCGCACTGTCACAATGTCTCCTCGTTAACTTCCTGTCTGACAGGAAGTTAGCCTGCGCACGGCAGACATTTTCCTGTCGCCCCCCCAGGCGCTTTTTGTGTAACCTTTGGACGACCGCTCGTCTCGCTAAGTTTACGATGGAGATCGAGACAGATCGTTGCGCGGGAGGAACACGGACGGGCCGTGACGCTTTGGTGCGGCCGCTGACAACGATGAGAATTAATATCAGGTTAGCGTACAGATCGTCACTCACTGGGAAGCAGGAGTTAGAAGTTTTATGCTTTCGAGCCAAGCATGCACACACACACACACACACACAACATATACACACACACACACACACAACGCATACAACACACACACATACGACAGCACAACAGCACACGCACCACAGCAACATGTACCCACGAGCGAGGACCAGCCTTGTTTGTGTTACAGATAATAAGTCTGCCACATTTATACACCACTGATGGGACCAATCAGGTTCCGACATACACAATTGATGTAATCTAGCACACACACAACACGCCACGAGCGTGCCACTGCTAGGGGTTGCACGACTTTCTGATTTTTTCCAAGTCGACTTTGTCTATCAATAAGTCTGTTTTCGGAACGTTGACACGTCGTTAATGACGTCATCAACAATACAACACACAGCAAAAACACAGACAGATGGGGCTGTTCCAAAAAAAAAAAAGCAATGGGTATCCTCTGCGCCAAGTGTGAAATCACGTGGTCAACGACGCATCGACGTCTCCCGGTAGGCGTCGACTTGTGGTAGTGACGTCGACGCGTCGATAAGTCGACTTTTCTGTGCAAGCCCTAGTACACACACACACACACACACACATTCATACATAGAAATGCAGAATCTGAACAATGATCTGCCCTCTGCCTTGTCTTCTCCCTGACCCCCCCACCCCCCTATACATCTTTTCAAATGGATTCTTCCATCGAACGCAGTCACACGCAATTCACATTGCTTTTCATTTACATCACCGCATCCACTTCCTGTGCATTGTGAGCATCGCCAACATCTGTTGTGCTGATACATACGCACGCCACGGAGGGTTCCTATTGGACACCGGAGAGGTCAGGGGCCAAGTGTCATTGGACAGAATGCTTTGGATACACAGAGAGAGAGAGGGAGAGAGAACCACCATGGGCCTGTCGCTATGGAAACTGACACGTTTCGGTAAAGGTAGAGTCAGGATGATAGACTCCACCTTTACCCACACACACACTCTCACACACACACTCACACACTCACCCATACTTGATAAATACAGCCTCACATTTGATAAACACACACACATACACACATACTTGATAAATACACACACACACACTCTTGATTACAGGGATAGCATCGACGTGTCAACACAGTGGAAACATGTAAATATATAAATATACCCATGTAAGTGACTACACTTGGAACAAAGCCACATAACACACACACACAAAGAAATGCATGCAAACAGCAATGCATACACACACACACACACACACACACACACACACACACACACACACTTAATAAATACTCAGGCACACTTGATAAATACGCACAAGTGACACACACACACACGTGTTACACCATGTGTCTTGCACATGCTGCACAGGGGGAAGGACGTTTGGGAGGGGAGAGGGAGGAGGGAGGGAGATGGTCAAGTGGGTAAGAGATGGAGCGAGAGAGAGGAAGGAGAGAGGGAGAAGGGAGGAGGGTCTGGAAGTTGGAGAGGGGGGAGGGGCGGCGCCTCTAAACGCTAAAGACTTTCCTCTGCTTCAGTTCTAAGCTGAGGACACTTCAAACTCTTTTCACCAGCAGACGTAGTGGTGCCAGCGGAACACACACACACACACACACACACACACACTCTGGGAGACCGCAAGAACACAGACTTGCCGATGCAAACACATGCCGTACGCCCTCTTGTACATGCATACATGTGTTGATGCATATTAATGTGCCCCAACTCACAGGCCTATTCACACACATACACACACACGCACACACACACACACACACACACACACACACACAGACACACACATCACAAACAGTAAAGAATGACAAAAAAAACCCCAACTTTTTAAAAAGTCGTCCCTTTTCGAACCTTGTCGTCTCCAATAAAATCCGGTTTACATCTTTGATTGACTTGTCATCTTGGGTGAAAAGTCGTGTTTCGGCTCGGGCGACTAACTCAGAGCGACACCCCGGCTCTCCGTGGAGATTTGGCGGGAATATCCGCGCGGAGTACCGTCTGCACCGGTTTCCGCGCGCGTATATCGCCGTGTACTTCTTCATTTGTAAGTGAGAAAAGGGGGAGGCTGAATAATTGATGGGGTGCCATAAGTGACCACATTGCATTAAAAATGAATCACTCTCCTGAAATAAGTAAATTGTCTGTGAATAATTTAGGGGTGGGGGGGTGGGGTGAAGCGTTTCGAGCATTTGGTGTTTATGCTAATGTTAACATCTCAAACATCTCCCCAAGTTTGGTGTAGCGCTTGTATTTCCTTAACGAACGTGATTTTCCCGCCCGCCGCCGCGCCGGGAGTTGTCAACCGCGCGTCGGAGGCTAATCTTTTTTCATTGAGCGGAACATCTGTGTCTAGTGGGGAATTATCTGTGGTTTTCCGTCACTTACGCGTTTTATTTTTACATGTTTTTCCTTCTTTTAAGACCCGCTGATCTGCTTGTGCTCAGGAAGATTGTCGCTCTGCGGACGGAAGCCCCTCAAAAATAGAGAGCGCTGTTATTATCTTTATTTACTTTTTATTTATTTACTACTTCTGACAGCATCTCACCGTCGTGTTGGTTTGGTTGGCAGACGGGCAGCGCATGGCTGAAGATTACGGTGCAACGGTGATGGAGTGTGTGTGTGTGTGTGTGTGTGTGGGTGTGTGCATGTGTCGGTGTGTGTGGGTGTATGTGTGTGTGTGTGTGTGGGTGCATTAAAAGCAGCCCCTGAGATGTTGCCTACCGCCTGTTGAGCCACAGCGCGAATCAAATAACCCCATTCCCCCCCATCACGCTCTCTCCCAGATCCATCTCCGAAGATGAATTATATTTACTCTCTGGTTGAAAACTTTTCTTCCTCCCTCCCTCCCTTTCACTCTCTCTCTCTCTCTCTCTCTCTCTCTCTCTCTCTCTCTCTCCCTCCCTCCCCCTCTCTCGTTATTTCTCTCTAAAGGACAATGTCGCAGAGTGTCCTTGAGTCTTGTCCTGTGCGTTATTACTTCTCCACCTCCTCCCCTTCCTCTGCACCACACACACACACACACACACACACCACCTCCACACACACACACACACAGAGACACACCCACACACACACACACACACACACACACACACACACACACACACACACCACACACCATCCACCGTGTCCTTTCTCCACAGTGTTGTTGTTTTTGTTTAGTTTTGACGGTGGTCTCCCTCCTCTTCCTCTTCCTCGCAGGACCCTGCAGACGGTGGGCCCGTCGCACGCGCGCACCTACACCGTGGCCGTCTACTTCAAGGGGGAGCGCATCGGCTGTGGCAAGGGCCCCAGGTGAGTCCTCCCCTTCCCTCCCTCCCTCCATCCCTCCCTGCTGCCTGTGTGTCCCTTCAAGATTCACGAACTTTATTTGTCACACACGCATACAGGATATGACAGTGAAATGAAAAGTGACGAATGCTCAGTGGAATGTGCAAAAGAATACTAAAGATAACTTGAATTGGAGGGATCAGAATCAGAATATTACATACTTTACCAATATTGACTATATGTACAGTAAAAAAAAAACAGGAATGAGAAATATAAAACAAAAAAAATATAAAAGGCAGGATAAAAAATAAAAAAATATGAAAACAATAGATAGAACGAAAAAATATAGAATAAGTTGAGTACAGCCCATGTATGTCTGCATGTATGTATGTCATAAGTCATAAGCATGTGTGCCCTGGTGAGGTCAGAGTTCACAGTCCTGATGGCCTGCGTAAAGAAACTCTTTTCCTCTCTCGGCCTCTTCTGCCAAAAGCGAAACGTGGAATCGACAAGATAAGACAATTGCAATTACTTGAAGTAAAAATGTACTGTACATCTGGATCCTCTCTTCTCTCTCCCGTTCCTCTCCATCTCAGCTATTCTCACCTTGTCTCTCTCTCTCTCTCTCTCTCTCTCTCTCTCTCTCTCTCTCTCTTTCTCCTCTCTCTCTCTCTCTCTCTCTCTCCTCCTCTCCTGTCTCTCTCTCTCTCCTCTCTCTCTCTCTCTCCCTCTCTTTCTCGTTCTCTCTGTTCTGTCCTCTCTCTCTCTCTCTGTCTTCTCTCTCTCTTCTTGTCTGTCTCCTCTCTCTGTCTGCTCTGTCTCTGTCTGTCTTTCTGTCTCTCTCTGTCTCTGTCTCTCTGTCTCTCTCTCTCTCTCTCTCTCTCTCTGTCTCTCTCTCTCTCTCTCTCTCTCTCTCTCTCTCTCTCTCTCTCTCTCTCTCTCTCTCTCTCTCTCACACACACACACCCACGTGCGGTGCTAATAGGCGTCAGCATTTAATGGCTGCTCTTTATTGATGGTGTTTATTATAGCAGTTAAGCTGCTACTGTGTGTGTGTCTCAGTCCCATCCCCATCCGTCCATCCCCAAGGAACATTATGCACCGGGAGGAAAATGAGTGAATTGATTATCAAATCGATGAGATGGTAAAATTGTTACGTGATGGAATAATCTGCGGGTACAGGTGGGAGGGGGTGGGGGGCTAGGGTGTTCAATCCGCAGCCGGAAGTTACTGGGTTCGATCCCCAAGAGCATCCTAGAGCCAGGTGATGCCCTCACCTCTCCCCACCTACAGCTCCTCCTCCTCCTCCGAATTCCCTGTTAGAAAGTCACTCCGGACAACAAAAAAAAGAAATGTCTGCAAAGTGACTCGCTAGGAAATTCAGTCCCGGGGCGCTTTGGGAAGAGTGTGTGTGTGTGTGTGTGTGTGTGTGTGTGCGCACGCATGTGTGTGTGTGTGTGTGTGTGTGAGCGTGAAAGCCCTTTTAGAGGTTTGACGGTGGAATTACCGCCAGGGTCAAGTTATAGAAGAAGAAGAAGAAGACACAGCCAACTCCACACACACACACACATGCTGATATGTAGACACACACTCCACCCAACTTCAGCATGCCGTGGAAATCCATTCAGTGACGCCCCCCCCTCCTCCCCCTCCATCCCTCCCACCCACCCCCCCCCTCCCCTCACCTGGCACCTCTAAAGCGCTTTTGGGCGCGCTAAGCTAGCGACGCCTTTGTGTCGCTTTCCAACGGATCGTCCACAGCGCGCTGTGTTTTTGTATTTATTATACGACATCAGAGCACGCCACACATAAGCCATCACACGCACACACACACACACACACACACACACACACACAGGCACACGGTCCTACATTAATATTCTGTTTGTGCTTAAACGCGTACCCGGGTTACCCCCGGAAAGCCGTGGCTTACCTGCCTCAGATGTGCGCCCGGGTTTTGATGCGGGGACAAAATGGAGGATGTTTCAACAAAATACCAATATAATTTTTGGAAGGAAAAAAACCACAAAAACACGATTCGATAATCCCCGTGGTATACTTGGGTTTTCTTTGTTGACGGGGTTGACAATGTGATGTATTGAATATCTGAGACATTGTGTCTGTCTCTCTCTCACTGTTTTTTTTTTTTTTCCTCTAATCCAGTATCCAGCAGGCGGAAATGGGAGCTGCCATGGATGCGCTGGAGAAATGTAAGTTGTTTTGGCTACGTTGCATTTATCCCCACCCACACACACACACACACTTACATGTACATATACACATGCCTCATGTGTGGCAACACACACACACACAGCTATTCACACACCTCATATGTGGCTACACACACAAACACACACACAGCTATTCACACGCCTCATGTGTGGCAACACACACACACACACACACACACACTCTTACATGCATACACTGTAACACTTCACATTAGTTCCCTTTTAATGCTTTCAAAACACACTTGGTTCTCACTTTAAGCCTCTTCACAGGCCCGCTGACTGAGAGCTGAATATTAGCCACCG
>PIJE02000071.1:847760-852878 GCA_002895965.2 Coryphaenoides rupestris | reverse complement strand
TGAACCAGGTGTTGGTAGTGTGTGACCAGGTGTTGGTAGTGTGTGTGTGTGACCAGGTGTTGATAGTGTGTGACCAGGTGTTGGTAGTGTGTGTGACCAGGTGTTGGTAGTGTGTGACCAGGTGTTGGTAGTGTGTGTGTGTGACCAGGTGTTGATAGTGTGTGACCAGGTGTTGGTAGTGTGTGTGACCAGGTGTGTGTTCACTACCAACACCTGGTCACATTCTACAAACACATGGTCACACACAAGGCATTTAGGGGTTTCGTTCCCACTGGTTGAGCAAGGCATTAACACTGCCACGGTTAGTGGTTTGGTTCCCAGTGGGGCTACCCATGCTCAGAATGTATGCACTGAGAGTATACTTTGTAAGATACATATATTTAGCTAATATTATGTTAACGGTAAGCCTCCGCCACAGATCTACCTGGTTAAACACTCCTGGTTATTGCATTTGATGTTTTGGATCGGCTGAAATTGGGTTGAAGTGACCTCCTACCAATTTAAGCCAATCAGACTTGGTTGAACTGGTATGTACTGGGAAGCCAAGGCCTGTCTTTAATGGAGACATACCTGTGTTTTGTCAATCAACCCACGGGTTTGATTCTCGTCTGTAAGGCTCCCTGTCATGCTAGCTGGTTCATACCGTGCCATTTATGCTAGCTGGCCTCCATCTCTTTACTGCCTTATAATGATAGCTAACTCCTACCTCCTTCACCGCTGCCTTTAATGCTTGCTAGCCAGTACCTCCTACCCCGCGGCACTATCATATTAGCGAGCTCGTACCCCCCTTGTCATGCTAGCTAGCCCCTGCCTTCTTCACCACAGCCCTATAATGCTAGTTAGCTCCTACCGCCCCTGGCATGCTAGCTAGTCCGTACCTCGAGGAAGATGGTTAGGAGGATCAGGGCTCCGATGCTGTTCATTATCCCGCCATAGTACGCAACCAGGGATTCACGGCACCCGCGCCTCCAGATGTTGAGCTCCTCGATCCGGTGGTCGTAGTCGTAGTGGGCGGAGTTGTTGGTCAGGTGGTGTTGGAGGCAGGGTCTCGGCGAACCGGGGTTACAGCAGCTGAACGGAACGCTGTCCATCAGGAACTTCCCCTCTACATTGCTCATCACACGGCTAGGAGGAAGTAGGAAGGTGATTAGCACTGTTAGCACTGTTAATACTGCACCTGACCACTTGCATAGGATGTGCAAAAATGTTAATCAAACCATTGCCAAGACAAGGGCACGTTGTAACACTCTCTGCAAGCATTACATTAAGCGAGAACACGACTGATGAGGCATATAGTTGTGGTCCATGGTCACACATGGTCACATGGGACAAGACTGGAAGGACCCCACCTCTGGGGATCAGGACAGCTCAGTAATTGGCAGCTCAGTAAAAGGCAGTGAGCGACAGCTAGCTAATGTTGTGAAATAGGATTATACGAAATATCCTCTTGTTGCAATCGTCAGAGATCAGCAAGAGGAGCAAGAGATTGAGGTATCTCTTAAGTGCATTATGCAGGGCGCACGCCATCTTGAGGTGCAAACATCTGAGATCCTCTTACTCAAAACACTACAAAGTGCTTCCTGTGGCTGGGATGGTGTTGGCTGTGAATTGGGATGGATTAGTCAGTTCCAATAGTGACCTTTTAAAACAACATGGCAGCACCTTCCTCCCCCTCAATTATTTGGCCCCTCCTCCCTATCTGGAGGCTCAAATGAATAGAGCTGAGATCAGGGCCAAACAATTCAAGCCCGTCACTACCCGGCACAGGCCCGTCCCATTGGCTGCATGTTTCTGTTCAAAATTGCATTCAAGATCTCATTGAACAGCCTACTACCTCTTGCAAAGGACGCAAGGAGACAGCGGAAAGCCCGACACTTACATTTCAAATCGTAACCTTTGATTGACTGATGGTCAGACATTGCAGAAATATGTTCAGAATTACACACAGGACGTTAATGAATAGCTCAACATGGAAGCGAAACTATTTATTAGAAACTGTATCAATCCCACCACAGTGATTTATACATAATATTTAAGGTTATAATGTTATAATACACATAATACCAAATGAGGTATTGGGTTGGGGCAGAGAATCAAACCTCTACTGCTGACCAAGCGAGACCAGAACTGATGGGAGAACTTTAAAGCCGACAGAAACTCAGGACTGACTGGAGTTTCGTTTTCTCTGCGTTTGTCGTGACCCTGTCGTGACAAGAGGCTAGAAGCTGAAGCTAAGTGAGAATGAGATCCTGCTGGATTATGGACTTATGATGGACTTCACCAGCTCTGACCTGCTGTGTTCCTACCTTCCTCCTCCCTAATACCGGCTTCATTCATCCTATCCTGACCCTCTTCTGAAGCTCCTCCTTCACCTCTCGGGATCAACTCAACTTGGAACTATTCTAAATAAACCACCTCCTCTGGGCTCTCCTTGGAGGCTGACATTCTGCTGAGTATGCTCTCAATCTCTGACCTCTGAATCCCATAAGAGCAGATTCATGAACAGGGCTTTTAAATCATCAATTTCCATCATCAATTTGTCGTTCACTTTCTCTCACTGGTTTCACTGAGCTAAGACTTCCATCTCTGGAGTCAGCGTGGTGTTTGCCGGTGAGGAACGGCGTCTGTACTCACTCTTTGACCTCGCCGTTGCTCATGTCCAAGTAGCGGTTGCTGATCCACTGGACCTCGAACCAGTCCCGGTAGTTGTTGTTCCCGCAGCAGCGGAACTCAATCTGGGTCATGTCAAGGGTCCTCTTCATGAAGCAGCGGCCGGGGGTGTCTGTGTCCTTGTAGTAGCGGATCCCGTTCCTCAGGCCCTCGGCCAGCGTCAGGTAGAGGGCGAACTGCATGAGGAAGCAGAGCAGTGCGGTCACCAGCAGCAGCACGTTGAAGCCACAGCAGAACATCAGGTACTTCTTCAGCATGGGCTTCCACTTGGGGAACTTGGTGGGGTCCAGGGAGTCGTGGCAGACCTTCCCTCCGAAGGCGTTGAGCCCGCAGGCCATCAGCCCCACCAGGATCAGCAGGTTGGGCACAAAGTGGCTCTCGTTGTTGTCCATCATCTCGCTTCTCTTCCGGAGCTCGATCTTGAAGAAGATGCCCAGGCTGAAGATGAGGATGCCCACCATGACAGAGAGCCAGTAGAGCAGCCACAGAGCCTGGGCCAGCTTCACCCGCTTGGGGAGGTCAAACTTCATCGGCATGAACGCCATTTTAACACGATGGTACTTCTTGTCTGAGGTGTGCCAAACTAGAACCCCTACACAAAAATTGTTTGTATCCAGAAAAACGAACAGTTTCCAGCACTTTGATCCAAAGAGAAGGTTGAAATCATCCGGTCCAGGAGAAAGATACACTCTGCTGCTTGCCAACGATTCCTCGTTTCATATCCATAACGCTCCTCCACAGGTCAGGAAAGTCCATAGCGCTGTGGGTGGGCACAGGTGGTCTGCCGCAAACTATCAAAATATTCTCATCAAACCCTGGTCAGCACAGTGACGCGTGTGGAGGCGGCGGTCGGGCGGGAGTGTGAATCAACAAGTCAGTGCCCGGCCGTACGTCACTGTAAGCCCCAGTAATTACCCCAGATCATCCCGGTCTCTAAGCCCTCTTACCTGCTAATTGGTTTGGAGCCTAAGCAGCCGCTTCCTCAGGGAGCGACGCAGGAACTCTGAAAGCAGTTGCCTGTTTCTCCAAAGAACCTGATGGCTCCATGTTGGGGAAGCCCAGGAAGTGAAAGTTTGCCTTGAAGTTATTGTGCCAAATTCACCGTTGGAAAAACCACAATGTGACCTCCAACAAATGTCATCCAAGCAGTTGTACAAACAGTGATCCTCACAGTCCAACCACAATCACATCCACCCAATGTCTTCCAGCTGTCACGGCCATCCAACCAAAAAACAGCATACTGTCAACTACTAATCAACTGAACATTGTATTAGAGTATAGTAGCAGTGTATTATTATGAACAGTGTATTGCAGTATAGTAGTATTATATTATTATACAGTAGCAGTAGTAATGGTGGTATAACACAATCAATTGAACTCACGATCCCAATAGTAAATCTTTGAACAACAAATACCGTTCCTGTTCATGTTAACAACAATGTTAACCTCAAGCAGACAGATTCTACTGCAGTGAATCTCAACTGGTGGGTCGTAACCATAAGTGGGTCATGAGGGCATTCTGATTGGGCCGCAGAGCATACGTCAAACCTTAATCTTTAGAAAGAAGCCCCTGAATGTGAAACTATTGCTTCAATGTTAATTCATGGTTCAATGCCTTATTATTTCGGGAAGAATAAATATCTTATTTCATTGAGTTTAGCCCCAATTGTTGCAGCTTTTTGTTCACTCATTGTTTTCAA
Organism: Coryphaenoides rupestris; assembly: GCA_002895965.2. Lineage (NCBI taxonomy): Eukaryota > Metazoa > Chordata > Actinopteri > Gadiformes > Macrouridae > Coryphaenoides > Coryphaenoides rupestris. The sequence continues at coordinate 848,508 of PIJE02000071.1, read as the reverse complement.
CTGTACCTGAAGACATTTTTGATAACTGCATTATTGGTGAATAGATTTTTTACTTCTTTTGGGGTCTGGACTTAATGACAAATGACACATGAGGGTCCTGAGGCTCCACCAGTTGGGAACCACTGTTCTCGTATAATATATCAAATATATTCAATTGGCGCGATCAGCATTGTTTACTGGCCGTTGGTAAAATTCACTTTAGCTGTGAAATGCTGATGTAATTGTGGGTTTTAGGGCCCAATAAGAAAGGCCACGATGGAAGCAATTAAATGGAACCAATCTTTTTAAAATGTGATGATAAAATGTTGACGTTGATGTTTCCACAGTAACACACATATGAAACCATTGTCCACACACGTGTAGTTATAGACAGGGTGTGTGTGTGTGTGTGTGTGTGTGTGTGTTACGGTAGAGAGAGTTTAGGACCATGAAGAAGGTGTTAATTGTTCTGATACACTGACATGTTGTTCCAAGCCTATTATCTACCATCACCTGCCTCTCTGAGAGCCTGCCAAGTTCATGAAGCACTAAAGGGGTCTTTCACTTCAAGCACTTTCGCCAGGTCAATATATCTGAAACCCGTACATTTATATCTACTAAACATGTTTTTTTCCAAAAAGGTTGGCAACTCTAAACTCTATAAATCTCATCACTGAACAGATTTTGGCAACTCGATGCAGTCGGTAGATCTCTGAAAGTAGCTACTGGCACCTGAAGGCCACCGTAGTTCTCCTATACGCTTGGAAAG
>PIJE02000071.1:842760-845260 GCA_002895965.2 Coryphaenoides rupestris | reverse complement strand
GTGTAGGTGGTTGTGTGTGTGGTGTGTGTGTAGGTGTGTGTGTGTGTGTAGGTGTGTGTGTGTGTGTGGGGGGGGGCATGTGGTCAACTGATATGTTTTCGCTCCAGGCAGATACATGGTGTAGGCGTTCAGTCGTGATATACCCACATGCTTCGCACACACCACACACACACCACAGGACACTGGGGCTGCTGTCCTGAGTTGAGTGTGCGGCAAAGCGGGGAAATATAACTCCAGATATAGAATCTGACCACACTGTGTGTGTCTGTGTGTGTGTATGTGTCTGTGTGTGTGTGCGTGTGTGTGTGCGTGTGTGTGTGTTGTGTTAGTATGTTAGTGTGTGTGTGTGTGTGTTTTTAATACACCGGCTGTTGGGATGACTCCACTATGATTCATGAGGTCTGTTAGAGACACAATCTTTATTACGCATGAAAACTAAAAGTTGAAGAAAAGAGTTATTCAGACAGGAACCACTTCCTCCAGACCGGAGCGCTCGGATCATGATGTAAAATAAAGTATTTAGTGGGGGCCAATGAGATCGTTTCCTGTTCCTGTCAGCTGGGTTGTCATGGTGATGTACGATGTGCTCAATATTTCTTAAACTGTTTTCCACACGGAGTGTATACGTAGCGTAGCGTAGCTCAGCGCCGCCTAGCTACAGCCTAGCTCTGCTGTAGCCTAGCTGTAAAAATATCTCTGTGTAGTCTAGCGGCAGGGTAGCGTAGCCTTGTGTATGCTAGCCGTACACACATGCTAAATTCACCGCCAGCTCACCACGAGGTCGCTTTCCACCCCGTGGTGACGGGTCGAGGTGTGTGTAGATGTGTGTGTAGATGTGTGTGTCTTTCGGTCCCTTCTCAAGAGAGTTTGGCCTTATTCTGTAAGCACCAGTTGATTTGAGGCCTTGACAGACAACACCTCCAGCCGTTCAGATTCACGTAACGTCACACACTTACGACCTCATTTATCGTCGTCGGGCGGGAACTGCACGAATCGGCAGAAATGACCGCATTTAAATTACAATCCTCTCTCTTCTCCTCCTCCTCTCCTCCTGTCCTCACCTCCTCTCCTCCTCTCTTCACCTCCACCACACCTCCTCTCTTCTCCTCCTCCTCACCTCTACTCTTTTTTTATCAATAGAGTATGCATGGTGCCACTGCCGTATATGAAATCTGGAGAAGGAACGCAGAGTGGGGGATCCCTCCTTCCAGGGACGGTTCGGGGTGCAATGTCATATGGGCACCTGGAGGATTATAATATGGGGTTTTTACATTTCCATGTGTAAATGTTAGTTGTGCATGTGGTTGAAAGATAAGGCTCATCAGGCCTTTCTATGAAAAGTCTAAGTGAGTGGAACTGTCATCTCTGTCAACTTACTAAAACTTTGTCGGCAGCCTCTGATTGGTCTGTCCGTCGTCTGGATGGTCTGAGAGCAACCAATGAGGACGAATCCCAGACTCCACTCTACCAGGAAATAATAATTTCCGTACGAGTGCTGGCTCTCCCAAGCTACGTGCATGTTCTGATTTTAAACCACCTAGCAGGATTCTACCAAATCATAAATTGTGCCGTGTCATATTGGCATGAAGTTACACTTTTTTTGTTCCGTGTGGCTTGCTGTTGGCCAGTGTCCACAAAACATCAGCTACTGAGCTGTGATTGGCTGGGTGGTTGCTGAGACGTGATTGGTCATTTCCAGGCCTTCTGTCAGCCAGACGCTGAATATTTGTTTAATAAATTCTGGCAAGGGTTGGCTCTCCAGGTACTGTGTGTGTGTGTGTGTGTGTGTGTGTGTGTGTGGTGTGTGTGTGTGTGTGTGTGTGTGTGTGTGTGTGTGTGTGTGTGTGTGTGTAGCAGGGCTCCAGTAGAAGGGCCCCCCGGCCCCCAGAAGGGAGTGAGAGTGGCCAACATAAACACTCTGCACAGGCCTGGAGCTAGGCCTGTGTGTGTGTGTGTGTGTGTGTGTGTGTGTGCGTGTGCGTGTGCGTGTGTGTGTGTGTGTGGGTGTGCATGTGTGTGTGTTAAAATCCCCTCCATATTTCATACATGGTGGAAAGTATGTTGATGACTTGCCCATTCAGCAGAATATGTTAACCACACACACACACACACACACACACACGCACACACACACACACACACACACACACACACACACACACACACACACACACACACACATTTCCTTCTGTGAGTCAGTGGGCAGATCAAGGTGAAAGTGTGTGTTATTAGTTACATATTTGTCTCAGAAGATATTCATGTCTCTAATGTGAATGCCGCTATTATATAATGATCATAATAAAAGCCTGTTTTTGATTTTAGAGTTCTACCACGGTGAACTCTATGGTAGCGAGCTCTAGTAGTAGTGAGCAGTAGTGAGCTCTACTATAGTGAGCTCTACAGTAGAAAGCTCTTCAGTAGTGAGCTCTACAGTAGTGAGCTCGTAAGTGCTCTACAGTAGTGAGCTCTACAGTAGTGATGCAGTAGTGAGCTCTACAGT
>PIJE02000071.1:758181-842735 GCA_002895965.2 Coryphaenoides rupestris | reverse complement strand
AGCTGACTCTACAGTAGTGAGCTCTACAGTAGTGAGCTCTACAGTAGTGAAGCTCTAAACAGTAGTGATGCCGTAGTGAGCTCTACAGTTTAGTGAGCTCTACGTAGTGGAGCTCTACGAGTAGTGAAGCTCTACAGTAGTGAGCTCAACAAGTAGTGAGTCTACAGTATGAGCTCTACAGTAGTGAGCTCTACAGTAGTGAGCTCAAACAGTAGTCGAGCTCACAGTAGTGATACAGTAGTGAGCTCTACAGTAGTGAGGCTTCTAGCAGTAAGTGATGCAGTAGTGAGCCTCTAACAGTAAGTGAGCTCTTAACAGAAGTGAGCTCTATCAGTAGTGGAGGCTCAACAGTAGTGATACAGTAGTGAGGCTTCTACAGTAAGTGAGCTCCACAGTATTGAGCTCTACAGTATGAGCTCTACACAGTAGTGAGCTCAACAGTAGTTGATACAGTAGTGAGCTCTACAGTAGTAGCTCTACAGCTAGTGAGCTCTACAGTAGTGAGTTCAACAGTAGTGATACAGTAGTGAGCTCTAACAAGTAGTGAGCTTACAGTAGTGAGGCTCAACAGTAGTGAGGCTCTACAGTAGTGAGCTCTACAGTAAGTGAAGCTCTAGCAGTAGTGAGCTCAACAGTAGTGATACAGTAGTGAGCTCTACAGTAGTGAAGCTCTACAGTAGTGATCAGTGGTGGGAGCTCATACAGGTAGTTGAACTCCGTACAGTAGAAAGCTCTCAACAAGTGAGGCTCTAACAGTTGTGAACTCTACAGTAGTGAACATACCCAGCTCTGTCGCTCTTTGAAACTATGCTGTTTTTTTGCCTGCTTTGTCTAACAGTGTGAATTCACAGTAAGTGACTCGACAGTAGAAAGGCTCTGGCAATTAGTGACACAGGTAGTGAGCTTCTACAGTAGTGAGCTCAACAGTAGTGACACAGTAGTGAGCTCTAACAGTAAGTGAACTCTATCAGTAGTGGAACTCTAACAGTAGTGAATGCAGTAGTGAATTCTACAGTAGTGGAGCTCTCAGTAGTGAAAGCTTACAGTAGTGATCAGTTAGTGAGCTCTACAGAAAGTGGAGCTCTACAGTAGTGAGCTTTTCAGTCTGGCCATACGTAGTGATGCAAGTCGTGATCTGTCTACAGTAGTTGAGCACAACAGTAGTGAGTTCTAACGTAGTGGGAACTCACCTACGACACTTACAGTAGTGAGTCTACACCTATTGAGTAAGAGACCATCTAGTGAGCTCTACTATAGTGAGCTCTACAGTAGAAAGCTCTTCAGTAGCGAGCTCTATAGTAGTGATACAGTAGTGAGCTCTACAGTAGAAAGCTCTTCAGTAGCGAGCTCTACAGTAGTGAGCTCTACAGTAGTGAGCTCTACAGTAGTGAGCTCTACAGTAGTGAGCTCTACAGTAGTGATACAGTAGTGAGCTCTACAGTAGTGAGCTCTACAGTAGTGAGCTCTACAGTAGTGAGCTCTACAGTAGTGATACAGTAGTGAGCTCTACCAGTAGTGAGCTCAACAGTAGTGATACAGTAGTGAGCTCTACAGTAGTGAGCTCTACAGTAGTGATGCAGTGGTGAGCTCTACAGTAGTGAACTCTACAGTAGAAAGCTCTTCAGCAGTGAGCTCTACAGTTGTGAACTCTACAGTAGTGAACTCTACAGTAGTGAATTCTACAGTAGTGAGCTCGACAGTAGAAAGCTCTGCAATAGTGACACAGTAGTGAGCTCTACAGTAGTGAGCTCAACAGTAGTGACACAGTAGTGAGCTCTACAGTAGTGAACTCTACAGTAGTGAACTCTACAGTAGTGATGCAGTAGTGAGTTCTACAGTAGTGAGCTCTACAGTAGTGAGCTCTACAGTAGTGATGCAGTAGTGAGCTCTACAGTAGTGAGCTCTACAGTAGTGAGCTCTTCAGTAGTGAGCTCTACAGTAGTGATACAGTAGTGATCTCTACAGTAGTGAGCACAACAGTAGTGAGTTCTACAGTAGTGAACTCTACCTACTGAACACTATACAGTAGTGAGCTCTACACTATTGAGTAGAGACCTCGACAGTGGTCAACTGTCCTTAGGCCCTGTCTACATTAACCCGGGTAAATATAAAAATGCACAATCGCAATGAAAACGATCTCCGTCCACACTATTGTTTTCATATTGTTTACGGAATGTTTTGCATCCACGTTCCACACTGAAATGATTTTGTGGTTGTCATGGTTACGCGACTCCCGCCACGCCTCTCTGTTTAGATTACAGGCGCGCGATCAGCTGATAGCGTTACTTACTGAGGTCAAAAGTTGCGTCTTTGCGTTTTTTTCTCATCGCTTAAGCACAGCAAGTACAGCGCTCGCGTTCGACGTTGGAGGAACGAATATGTATTAAACAGTATGCCGAGGTGTAACTGAAGATACACAAGTAAATAGCTCAGAGAAATCATCCTTACCATTTACCATTTCACCTGCCATGTTTGTTTAGATGAACGTCATCGTCTCTGAAAGCCTTCGTCTTCCCTGATCACACTACAACGCGAACCCAGAGTTTTCACATTTATCCACCTCAGCGATCGTTTTTGAAAAGCATCGTTTTCAGTGTCGGAATTCGCCGTTCTAATGTGGACGGAAGGGCTAAAGGGATAAATATTTATGCGTTTGTAGATTTACCTCGGTTAACGTGGACAGGGCCTTAGTCTACAGCCTCTCCAGTGCTGAGAGCAGCAGTGAACCCAGCCTTGCTGCGGGGAGCACGTCATGCTGCACCCAGAGCAGAGCGCTCATATTTTGTACAGCTCTGTTTGTGTGTGTGTGTGTGGTGTGTGTGTGAGTGTGTGTGTGTGTGTGTGTGTGTGTGTGTGTGTGTGTGTGTGTGTGTGTGTGTGTGTGTGTGTGTGTGTGTGTGTGTGTCCGTGCATGTGTGTTTAGATGGAAGGTCCAAGAAACACCCAGACTGCTGATGACTCACAAATGGACACCCTTTAAAACCACACACACACACACACACACACACACACATACACACACACAGACACACACAGTATTGGCACAGAGACGGTGGGGGACATGGTGCGCTACAGGGTCGTGTGAAATCTAATATACTGAGGAATGTCGAACATCTAGCAGGAGAGAGAGGGTGTGTGTGTGGTGTGTGTGTGTGTGTGTGTGTGTGTGTGTGTGGTGTGTGTGTGTGTGTGTGTTGTGTGTGTGCATGAGTGAAAGTGAGAAAGAGAGAGTGTGTGTGTGGGGGGGGGGGGGGGGGGGGGTGACCAGTGAAAGGGGGAGGGGTTTGTATTAGAAGGAGGAGAAACATCTGGTAAATCCAGATGTTATTCAGCATTTAAATTACAATCCTCTCTCTTCTCCTCCTCCTCTCCTCCTGTCCTCACCTCCTCTCCTCCTCTCTTCACCTCCACCACACCTCCTCTCTTCTCCTCCTCTCCTCCTCTCTTCACCTTCACCTCCACCACACCTCCTCTCTTCTCCTCCTCCTCTCCTCCTCTCTTCACCTCCACCACACCTCCACTCTTCTCCTCCTCTCTCCTCTCTTCACCTCCACCACACCTCCTCTCTTCTCCTCCTCTCCTCCTCTCTTCACCTCCAACCACACCTCCTCTCTTCTCCTCCTCTCCTCCTCTCTTCACCTTCACCTCCACCACACCTCCTCTCTTTCTCCTCCTCTCCTCCTCTCTTCACCTCCACCACACCTCCTCTCTTTACCTCCTCCTCTCCTCCTCTCTTCACCTCCACCACACCTCCTCTCTTCTCCTCCACTCCTCCTCTCTTCACCTTCACCTCCACCACACCTCCTCTCTTCTCCTCCTCCTCTCCTCCTCTCTTCACCTCCACCACACCTCCTCTCTTCTCCTCCTCCTCTCCTCCTCTCTTCACCTCCACCACACCTCCTCTCGTCTCCTCCTCTCCTCCTCTCTTCACCTCCACCACACCTCCTCTCTTCTCCTCCTCCTCACCTCCTCTCTTCTACTGTTTTTTATCAATAGAGCATGCATGGTGCCACTGCTGTATATGAGCGATAACTTACAAGGTTTACCAAGGCTCGTTCACAGGCTTACTTTAAATATTGCAGATACTCAGTATTTGCAAGAGCTCTGTAGTGTCTGTACTTCCAACTAGAAGATGCAAAGCAAAGCAGACCTCGAGTGCGGAAGCAAGATACGACAATATTGTGCAGCGTGGGCGTGCAGATAAGTATCAGTGTCAATGTGTTCGCTCTGTGAACTCAGTTGGTTTATGATACCGCACTCATCACAAAATCTCATGAACATTCTCTGTCTTAATCCACTAGCATAGGCAGCACGGCCGCTAGCAGCCAGCAACACGGCCGCTAGCAGCTAGCTGCATGGCGGCTTGCAGCTAGCAACACGGCCGCTAGCACCTAGCAGCACGACCGCGAGCCTAGAGGCAGGTACTAATACACATACACACACACACACACACACACATGGACAAGATGGATGACATATTCCTCCACAATGTCACCCTTTAAAGGTGCTAAAAATAACAATTTTACTGTACTAAATCATTAAAGGACCATGATATGTCATCAGTCAAAATACTCCACGAGCAATGCTACAGCCAGTATGTACTCCCCATCCTTCTCCTACTCTTGAAGTTTCCATGCCGGGCCGGAACGTCAGGCGTTGGCTTTGGTCTGTATGATTCACTGTTCTCCGGGTTTCCAGATATGAAACTAATTGGCACACAAACACAGCATGCAGCCATGGAATCAAACGGGATCAACTGGGATTGTAATTGATTCTACCCAAACCTAAAAATATGTACAGGCCTATAGTTACGACTAACGTTAGGTCGTATCTGTGTGCAAACATAGACATAGACGTCGTAAAAAATCCCCATGAGCTATATAATTTTCAAACATTAATTGCACACGTTGCCATGATCCGCACTCCACTCTGTAAGTTTCCACTCTCACCATCAATCAGTCATTCAATCACCTCCTCCACCTGTTCCCCATGTCAATTACCCTTCCTATTTAAGCTCCTCCTTCCCACATGCACGCTGCCAGGTTGTATCTTCACTTACCCATGCAAGACCTTCCAGCAGTTCTCAGATTGGTTCCCGGTTACCGACGCTGCCTGTCCCTGACCTGCCTGCCTCGTGGAATCCCCAGAGATCGTCTCGGCCTTTCTGCCCCCAAGCACAAATCCTGCCGTCACACTTCTGGTTCCCGTTCCCCCCCCCCCGTCTACAGCATCGCTTCCCAGTTTCCTGATCATCCGCCTGTCCCCGACCATCCAGTCTGCCTGCTCCACCCGGTTCTGGACCCGCTTGGACCCGAGTTCTCCCATCCTGCCACACTCGCCCGCTCCCCTGTCCAACGTCCCGTGGGTTCCCCAAGCCTGTGTCCCCGTATCGCCGGCCATTGGACAAAATACTTACTCTGTTGTGTTTCACGATTCCCTGGACTCAAAACCTGTACTCAGAACCAAAGCACTTTATGAAAGGTCATTTCAAAGTTCTCCTGTGATTGTGCTGCAACTGGGTTCGTTACACACATATACATGAGATGGTCACTGTACTCCTCCTCTCTTGTCTCATAATGTTGCAATTAGCTCATCTTGCGCTTGTGTTTGTTCGGTGTCCTCAACCTGGCAACGCACGTGAGCTTCAGGTCTAGGGAGGAGGAGGAGGAGGAGGAGGCAGGCAGAGACAATTCTCCAATATTAAGGAGGTGTCATTGTTACAGAGAAGAGCACCTTTAAAACGATCTGCCGGAGGAAATCGGGTCAGACAAGTCAGTGAGCTCCTTTAAATCCCTTCTCTGTTTTATTTTCTGTGATCTGTCTTTTATTTATTTTATTTCTGTCTTGGTTCTATTGGTTTTATACACCAAATTCTTAGCTTATTATTATTATTATTATTATTATTATTATTATTATATTATTAAAGCACACAATTGATATGGTATCATTGTTTCATTAAAATGTCTACCTCTCTCTCTCTCTCTCTCTCCATCGTTTCCTCCTCCTTCTCTTTCTGTTTCTTCACCAAAGATTCCAAAATTCAGGGAGACAAAGGTCAACTTCACAACAGGAATGTGTCAACCACACACACACACACACACACACACACCACGCACACATACACACCAAACACACAGACACACACACACAGACACACAAACACACAGACACACACACACAAATACAAATTATCTGAATTTTTCGATAAACAGATTACATTGTGTGTGTGTGTGTGTGTGTGTGTGTGTGGCTTTAACTTAGTATTGCCGTGTTATTGATATGCCTCCTTGTTTATACGCCTCGCTGTTTATTAGCTTATTTGGTCATATTTCATGTTTGGTCAAAGCTGCTCTTTTTTGCTGTAAAGACTGTAAATAGTTCTGATTCTTCACCAAGAGAGATGAGAAGATAGAGAGACGGGGATAAAGGTAAAAACAAAGAGAGAGAGAGAGAGAGAGAGAGAGAGAGAGAGAGAGAGAGAGAGCGAGAGAGAGGAGAAGAGAGAGGGGAGATAAAGAGACAGTGGCCCCTCACCGGGGGTCAAGCATTCCTGCGCTGCGGCCGCTAATCCGTCCGCCCGATTCTGATGCAAAGCGTCTCAATTAACGGAGACATTTGAAAGGAGATGTTTGTCCATTATCTTTAGAAAGAGCAGAGGATTAAGACCCCCCTCAATATAAATACTCCTCAACGAGACCCCCCAGCTCAGCTCTCTGGTGTAAATATAACAACAAATAAATACAAATAAATAAATAAATGTAAAAAAATAATAATAATACAATAAAATAAAAGGTTAGACGTGATTACATGTATTTCTGTGTCCCCAGCATTGCTGCAGTGATCCGTTGTTATTAACCTCCTCACCGGCCCGTTGTTTTAACTAATGAGCCGCTAACGGGCACACACACACACACACACACACACACACACACACACACACACACACACACATACACACACCCTGGTCAGTAATGAGGCCCCGCGGGGGTCCACGTCCAGCGGTAATCTGATGAGAAATGAGGTGACTGAGCCGCCATCCCTCACCGGCTCAGGGTGTGCGTGCGTGTGCGTGCGTGCGTGTGTGTGTGCGTGTGTGTGTGTGTGTGTGTGTGTGTGTGTGTTGTCTCCGTCTCAGGCTTTCCCCTCCCCGCTCGGGTTGATCTGACGGCTCTGGGAATTATTTTATTTTCTTTCAACATCATGGTCTGCTTTTTAATTTGGCATCCCGCGGGGTCCGTAATTACAGCCCGACGCGACGCACGGGTTTCTTTTCAAGTCTCTCGGGCGGCTGCGTTGCTGTCGTCGGAGTCTCTGAGCCGAGCCGAGCCGAGCCGGGGCGGACCGGGGCGGAGCTGAGAGGCCGCAGGGAGGCCACGGCTCGTCGGGGAGACCAGTCGTCCGTGGCGGCGTGGCGGGGTCTGGTGGCAAGTCTGGTGGAGCAGGGTGGCGGGGTCTGGTTCCGGCCCCCGCAGTCCTCCCGCACTGGACCCGGGCGAGGGACCTCCGATATGTGGTCCATTCAGTCCAGTACCGAGTCCACAACCCAGTTACCATTATTAAACTGCAGGAATAAGCCTATCATATAACCAGTATGTGGACATTATCATATAACCAGTTCAATTACCTATAACAGTACATTTTCAACCACTACTGATATTATACCCCCCCCCCCCCCCCCCCCCCAGCAGACGACTACAATATCATTATCATATAACCAGTAGGCTTCCCTTATAATATAACCATGATCATATAACCAATACATTATCCTGACACCAGTAGCCCACATTATCATATAACAGTACATTATCATATAACAGTACATTATCATATAACCAGGGCATTATCATATAACAGTACATTATCATATAACCTCATTAACATTAAGCCTACACTGTCATAACCAGTTACCTACATTATCTAAAAAACCAGTAGCCTCCATGATCCTTTATTATATAGCCGGGACATTGTAGAGTATGATCATAACCAGGACGTCATCATTAACCAGTCAACAGCTCTGCAGCCCGCGGCGGCTGGAGTTGCTCTGCAGGTGCACTCTGGGTAATGTGGTCCGCAGCGCTCTCTTTAAACATGTCCTCGAGCTGGAAACACACCGCAAATAAACTACAGTCATCATCACAGCTGCACGCCGACGTCACCTGTCAGTCAGAGAGAGAAGAGAGAGAGAGAGAGAGAGAGAGAGAGAGAGAGAGAGAGAGAGGGAGACATAGATAGGGAGAGGGAGAGAGAGAGGTAGAGAGAAAGGGTGTGGTGTGTGTGTGTGTGTGTGAGAGAAGAGAAAGAGAGAGAGAGAGACAGAGACAGAGAGAAAGGGTGTGTGTGTGAGAGAGAGAGAGACCGAGAGAGAGAGAGAAAGGGTGTGTGTGAGAGAGAGAGAGAGAGCGAGAGAGAGAGTGAAAGGGTGTGTGTGTGTGTGTGTGTGTGTTGTGGTGTTTGTGTGTTGAGAGAGAGAGAGGTGAGGGGGTCCCTGTCTGACTCGTGCTGCGCGAGCCTCTCACCACCGCGAGCGGCCGCCGTTAACGAGGGGGCATCGAACCCGCGCGCAACGATGAGACCGGGCGCGCACGAGATCTAGTCCGCGTCGCGGGGCGCTCCGGGTTGCGTGCACGCGGGGCGGCGGCGGCGGGAAAGCTCTCCCATGTTCCCGCTGGAGGAGGTGATGAGGAGGAGGAAGAGGAGGGTGCTGGTCTTGGCGGGCTTGTGTCTCTCCTTCCTCCTCGGGACCTGGCTCAACCTCCTCCCGGAGCCCGGCCTCGAGCCCCGGCCCGCCGGCGGCAGCAGCAGCAGCAGCACCGACCCGTTCTACCGGGAGAAGCACACGCGCCGGGGCGGGGAACTCGCGGGAGACACGCGCCTGCACGTCGGCGGGTCTCCCGAGCCGCCGCGGGGTCTCGGCGGCCGCGAGACCCGCGAGACCCGCCGAGACCCCGCGGGGAGCCTCCACGAGCTGCAGCTGCAGATCCGCGAGCGCTACGACGAGGTTTCGCGGTACCGACACCTCCTCCGGGCTCTGCCGGGGCGGCCGCTGGAGAGGAGGAGGCTGATGGACCTGGAGCCGCCGGTTAACGGTCAAGTGCACAGAAACCCAGCGGCACCCACCGGGACCGGGACCGGGACCGGGAGCGGCGGGTCTCCGCGGCTGGGCCTGCGGCAAGCGTGGCCCGGCGTTAGACGGACGTGCAGTACCCTGGCTCCGGCTACACCAAGGCGGTGCACCGGGCGGCTCTGAACCGCAGCCTCTCCGTGGCCCTCAAGTCCGTGGACCTGGCGGGACACGACATGGAGACGTGCGGGCAGCGGTACCGGGACACCGGAGCCTGCTACCGCCTCGCATCCCTCAAGATCGTCAAGGAGATGGTCCTGATGGAGACCCTGCAGCACCCCAACGTCCTCAAGGTAGACACGACTCAAATATATAGAAATACACCAAAATACACCAAAATATATCAAAATATATACAAATATATACCAATAAATATTAGGAATATACAGAGCATAGTACTCTCTCAGGTGTTAATGTGTCATCAGGTGGATTAACAGACTCTTTTAAATTGACCTTTTGTAATTCTATATCATGGTTACAACTGTGAAAATTGCTGCGTGTGTAAATAAAAGGGTTTATTTAAAATAGACAACACGACACAATTAATTAATGATGAGACTTAATATTTGGACCTAATAATTATGTAGAATCAATTACAATCTAAGTTTCAAAGATGAAAAAAACCAAAGGAGACATTACTGATTTCAGAAAAAAACAAAAAAATCTAAATACAAAATAGATAATTTCACCTTAATGTAAAGAGGCTACTTTTGTTTTTAATCACAGGGCCTATTTTAGTATAGTTTTCTGAAGTTCATTTTTGTTATTTGGTTACTCAATGTCTATTGGTAATTGAATGATGAGTTCATATTACGTTTTTGTATATATACAAATATATTCAACTGTTCTTGCTAAAAGGAATAGAGAGCAATAATCTATTCAGGATTAAATTAAACCTGTTCTCACAGTCGGCCATTCGATTAAATCTGCACATCGCAACCTTTTGACTAATATAAACGTAAGAATGGGATATAAAGCCTAAATATCATTAATGTAAACCATATAATTCTGAGTCTATGAGCCTGTAAATCTGAACCTTTCTCTATAACCCCCCCCCAGCAGACGAGTACTAGCAAAACAAGCATGTAGAGGTCAAAGGTCAGAGAACAATCTGCCAGCAGACATGGTCTCATGCTATATATCATATAATATATAAATTTTAACATAATAACTGTGTGTGTGTGTCAGAGGTGGGGATTAACTTTTTAACCTTTCACCAGAAACATTCTCAGACCTCCCTCTCTCTCTCTCTCTTTCTCCCCCTCTCTCTCTCTCTTTCTCTCTCTTTCTCTCTCTCTCTCTCTCTCTCTCTCTCTCTCTCTCTCTCTCTCTCTCTCTCTCTCTCTCTCCCTCTCTCTCCTCTCTCTCTCTCTCTCTCTCTCTTCCTTCTCTCTGTTTCCTGTCTGCCCCTAAAAACACACACACGCACACACGCACACACACACACACACACACACACACACACACACACACACACACACACACACACACACACACACACACACACACACATGGTCTCTCTCCCTGCTATCATAGTGTTTGTATGGACATCCATATAGACATTTAGACTACGGCTCAAATAGAGAGGGAGAAAGGGAGGGGGGATGGAGAGAGGGAGAGACAGGGGGGAGAGATAGAACGAGAGAGGGGGTGGATGGAGAGAGATAAATGGAATGTGTTATTATGAAATGAGAACCAGGCTGAGATGTGTAATCCCTGTGTCGCGGAGGCTGGTGCTGGCGGACGCTACGCTAAACCCGCCATGTTGGAGATAACCACAGACCCCCCCCCCCCCCCCCCTTTCTCTCATATACTGTCTGCCTCTCTGCCTTTCTGTCTGCCTGTCTGTCTGTCTGTCTGCCTGTCGCCTGTCTGCCTATTGCCTGTCTCCCTGTCTGTCTCCCTGTCTGTTTGTCTGCCTGCCTGTCTGTCTGCCTCTCTGCCTGTCTCTGTCCTCCTGTCTACCTGTCTGTCTATCTGCCTGTCTGCCTCTCTGACTGTCTGTCTGTCTGCCTGTCGCCTGTCTGCCTACTGTCTGTCTGTCTGTCTGCCTGACTAGCACATGTCTATACTATATTTTATAAACACTGATAAACACAACTTACATTTGCGTGTGTGTGTGCGTGTGCGTGTGTGTGTGGTCAGCTGTATGGTTACTGTTACCAGGACAACAATGGTATCCAGGAGACGGTGACGGCCATCACTGAGCTGGGGAGTCCTCTGGAGATGATCCACTTGCTGCAGACACCCTGGGACCACCGCCTCCGGGTACACACACACACAAGCACTCCATACACACACACACACACACACACTCACTCCATACACATACATATACATCGTCACATGATTTAGTTGCTGTGACGACAGCAGTCTGGGTGGTAGCTGCTATGACGACAGAAGGAGAGATTGTTCTGGTACTCCCACCCTTCGCCTCACTGGTCCTGATCCTTATCGCCATGGCGATGCGCTCCAATTACTGCCTCCCACTTCCTGTGATACACACACCTCGCTCTCTCTCTCTCTCTCTCTCTCTCTCTCTCTCTCTCTCTCTCTCTCTCTCTCTCTCTCTCTCCCCAATTCTCACATCTGTATTTGTGTGTGTGTCTGTCTGTGTGTGTCTGTCTGTGTGTGTCTGTGTGTGTGTGTGTCTGTCTAGATCTGTATGAGTCTGGTTCGGCTGCTCCACTTCCTGTCCCACTCCCCGCTGGGCTCGGTCTCCCTGCTGGACTTCAGGCCCCGGCAGTTCGTCCTGGTGGACGGGGAGCTGAAGGTCACCGACCTGGACGACGCCAGCGCGCACGAGACCCCGTGCACGCCCCTGACCGCCGGCCACGACTGCACCCTCCAATTCCCCGCGCGCAACTTCACCCTCGCCTGCAGCAGGGGGCGGTGTGAGAGCATCAACGAGAAGAGAAACCTCTACAACGCCTACAGGTAGGACAGGTGTCTCAACATACTACCTGTACAGGCAGGAAACATGTCTACTGTATGTCACCTGTACAGGTAGGACATGTGTCCACTTCATATCACCTGGACAGGTTAGACAGGAAGGACAGGGATCGATCAGAGGGGTTCCATCAGAATGCATGATTCATTTTTTTATATTTTCTTATTCAACTCCAATCAGATTATCTGAAGGAGGTGTTTACATCGCTCTTATTCAGTTTAAGACCCAAAGATTAGTTTGCATGTAAACACATTGACAAGAGGAATTCAACCAGATTAGGTTCTAATGGAGCCAGTCAGCTTTATATATATATAGAAGTGTTGTGGTGCTATAGTGACATCTATTTATATGTGTGGAGTTTGATCCACGTAGCACAGAGAAGATGGTGGTGGCAGATGCTTGTGAATAGGACAACGTTGGACACGTTCTGTGGTGAACTCTTGCGTTTGTGTTTGGGCAGATTCTTCTTCACCTACCTGTTACCTCACAGCGCTCCCAGCGCTCTTCGCCCCCTACTGGACAGGATCGTCAACGCCACTGGTCAGTACAGCTCAGCATGAGAGGGAAAAACCCCTTGTTTCTTGTCTCTAGCTGCCACCCACTGTGTTCTCTCTCTCTATCTCTCTATCTCTCTCTCGCTCTCTCTCTCTCTCTCTCTGTCTCTCTCTTTCTCTGTCTATCACTCCATCTCTCTATCTGGTGTGTTTATCAGTGATGGTATGTCAACAAGCAGGACACAACAAGCCATAGCGATTATGGGCTGTCAGGGCGGTCTAGTCTTTCTAAATCTCTCGCTCTCCCTCCCTCGCTAAGAGAGAGAGAGGCTGATAAAAAGTGAGACATTAAATATGTTAAATTCTATTAAAATGTGAAATGTAAAGTCAGGGATGTACTATGTTGTATGTTCCTATGAGAACATTATTGTGACTATTTCTGTTGATCATACTGTATTATACTGTAAATAATGTAATGGATGTGTTTTCCAGGTGAGCTGCGTTGGGGCGTGGAGGAGACTCTGTCCAAGATGGAGGAGGTTCTACATCTCTACCGGACGGGCCGGTACCTGCAGAGCCTCAACCACAGTACCACAGGTAACCACACCCACAGAACCACAGGTAACCACACCCACAGTACCACAGGTAACCCTACAGAACCACAGGTAAGCATACCTACAGAATCACAGGTAGCCACACCCACAGTACCACAGGTAACCACACCCACAGAACCACAGGTAACCACACCCACAGTACCACAGGTAACCCTACAGAACCACAGGTAAGCATACCTACAGAATCACAGGTAGCCACACCCACAGTACCACAGGTAAGCCACACCCACAGAACCACAGGTAGCCACACCCACAGTACAACAGGTAAACCCACAGTACCACAGGTAAGCACACCCACAGAATAACAGGTAGCCACACCTACAGTACCGCAGGTAAGATACACTAACCAAAGCAATGTCATTTAACGGTAACGCTATTCAAAACTAATACTAGCCGATGCTCACACGAGTCAAAGTTAACACTATCGACAACTAACGCTTGTCAAACAAAGCACTGTAGCTAGCAGAGAGTAACGCTAGCCAGAGGTAGTTGTTATGCTAGTGGCTAGCTTGCTGCCTGTACCTGGCTGATCGCCACCGATAAGAGTTGATATGATTCAGAAGACCTTGTTTACAGTTCAGTATCTCCGGCTCGCCACTCTTCACTCACATGACACAACTTGATTTACACAAAAAAACACAGAGGCATGAGTCTAGTGCATTCCCTCCTCCTCCTCCCCCTCCTCCCCCTCCTCCTACTCCTCCTCTTCCAGGCTATAAGGAGGTGCTGGAATCCTCCATCCCAGAGCAGGACGTGCGTTGCTGGCCGTCCCACCAGCACAACGCCTGCCTGCTGGCGGTGTTCGACCTGCGGGAGGCCATGAGCCTGTGTCAGAGCCACGCCCACTGCCACGCCTTCGTCTTCACCAACCAGACGACCTGGACAGGTACTGCCGCCGCACCGCTAACCTGGTGCCGTGCTAGCCTGGTGCTATGCTAGCCTGGCGAAGCTCATTAGCGATCTTTAGTGCGGGGAATGCAGAAGTTTATGTATCGATTGCGAGTTACTAAGATTACTTATCTATATCTCATTCTGTCTCTGTCTCTCTCTTTCTCTACGTCTTTCTCTATGTCTCTCTCTCATGATCTGTCTATGTCTCTGTCTGTGTATCTCTCCTTCTCTCGCTCTCCTGCTCTCTCTCTATGTCTCTCTCTCTCTCTCCAGGCCACCATCTGGTGTATTTAAAGTCTGGCTGGTCTGGTCTGAGCCGAGCCGCTGGACAGCTCACCTACGTCCAATTGGCCAGCTGATCCAAACAAACATTCTGATTGGATCAACTCCTGGCCTGTGCACACAGCGAAACAAACAGCTGATTGGCTGTTGGAAGTGAAAGGGGGGCGTGATTGGACGGTTCGAACGCAGGGTTCTGCTCCAAAGCACTTTCTGCTCTGGTACAACAGGGTCGTTCTGCGGCTCGTTAGGAGCTCCAGAACACTATCAGGGTCAAAGGTCAGCCACCCAATCGGAAATCTATCAGGGTCAAAGGTCAACCGCCGAGGCTCAACAATCAAATGACAACCAACCAAAAACAAACATGCGCGATGATTGTAATAATGATTATGAGACCAAACCGTGTGTATTGTATTGTATTGTATTGTATTGTAATGTAAAGTAATGTGATGTAATGTAATGTCATTTGATGTAATGTGATGAAATGTGATGTAATGTGAACGTACCGTTTTCTCTTCTCTATTTATTGTAAAGCGGAACGGTGAGGCCGGGGTGGGAGGTTGTGTGTGATAGTTATTTCCCAAGGAAATGCCCAGCGCCGGTGAGCAAGGCAGGAGGTGGAATGTGCTTTCAGTGAAAGTGGACAGGGTCTCAGGTGTCCAGCCAGAGTATTATGGGATGTCCTGGTTCTAGGTGACATGGGGGTTGAATAATAAAATACTACCTTGATGAGAAGGTCTCTGTGTGTTACTTGAATCTGTTTTACTTATATTTTATATTTTGCTTATCGTTTTTTTCTTTGATTATTGGAGGACAATATCACAAAGTTATTCAACCATAATATCCAGCCTAGTACACACACACACACACACTCAGACATTCACACACATCATCTCTCACACACACACACACACACACATTCCGACACGCACACACACCCTTCTCATTAAATTCAGTTTTGCTCTGCTGATCTTAAATAGTAGGACTCTTCTGTTAATGGAATGAGAGAGAGGGAGAGAGAGAGAGACACACACACACACAAAGAGAGAGAGAGAGACACACACATGGAGAGAGAGAGAGAGTTACATTTTGTAACAAGTGTATTGCAACCTTTGTAAGTTGGATCTTATATTTTTAGCTAATTAAACTTGTACAACATATTCATATTGTCCAATCCATGTAAAAAAAAAATCTCAACATCAACTAAGGAGAACAAAGCGTTCCAACTATAGTGGTGAACCAGAGTACGTTAGAACCAACACACCTCCAACATAGAACCAACACACCTCCAATATAGTAACCAACATAGGACCAACACACCTCCAATATAGTACCAACACACCTCCAATATAGGATCAACACACCTCCAATATAGAACCAACACACCTCCAATATAGGATCAACACACCTCCAATATAGGACCAACATAGGACCAACACACCTCCAACATAGGACCAATATAGTACCAACATAGTACCAACATAGAACCAACACACCTCTAACTTAGAACCAACATAGTACTGAAAGAGAGAGTGAGAGAGTGGTGATATCTGACCCTACACCTCCTCCATGGATGTACCCCCTCCCCCATCTAACCCCTCAAATACCCTCTCACACACACACACACACACACACAAACGCATGCACGCACACACAGACACACACATATACACACACACACACATGCACACATATACACACAGACACACACGCGCACACAGATACACACAGACACACACACATACACACAGACACACACATATACACACACACACACACAGAGCAGTAGGCTAGTCTATTAATTTACTAGGCTCTATTGGGCATTAAGTAGTTTGCAGCCTCAGACTAACTCATTTACTAACTGCTAAACCATGGCAACAGTAATCTGGGCCTAAGATAAACTCTGGTGCTATACTAAACCTGAGGGTCAATGAACTTGGGGCTAAGCTAACCCTGGGACTAAGCTAGCCCTAGGGCTAGTCTAAACCTAGGGCAAGGTTAACCTGGGACTAGACTAAACCTGGGGCCAGAGTATGGCTAACTTGGGGCCAAGCTAACCCAGAGGCTAACCCAGAGGCTAAACTAGCTGTTTTACTAAGATTCTGTGAGGGGTGGGGGGGGGGGGTCTGCTCGGTGGGGGTTGTGTGTGTTTGGAGGGGAAAGGTCGTAGGTCGGGTGATGTCGGGCGGGACCAGGTCCCGGATGGGTTCTGTTTATTTTCACGGAGAAACTCCGGAACAGTCCGGCTCTGTTACCGGGGAGGCAGCTTAAAGAAAGACAGGCCCGGTAACAAACGACGTGTGCGTGAGTTCTGACAGCGTGTTGTGTTTGAGAACATATGTATGTCTTTAGTTTGGGTGTATTTGTGTGTGTGTGTGTGTGTGTGTGTGTGTTGCCAGTCTTGGATGTGTGTTTATTTTGCATTGTGTGTGTTTATTGTGTGTGTGCAACAGTGCATATGTAAGTAACTGTTGCTGTATAGCAACACGTGTTCCGGATGTCTGCTGGGGATTCAGAAAGTCACCTGACAGCCCTCTGTCTCCCTCTAGTGGTGAACACCCGACGGTACCTTCTAACGGTTTAACCACCGAGTGTGTGTGTGTGTGTGTGTGTGTGTGTGTGTGTGTGTGTGTGTGTGTGTGTGGTGTGTGTAATAACACAACCCTTCCCTTGTCATAATTTCCTTATTCTAATCCTTAATAAAGTCATCTTGAACCCTTCGACTTGAACCCCATCATTTTGTATTTACTAAGAACTCCTGAATGTACATGTGCATATAGCCAGTACATTTCCTTCTTTTTAAATGCTGAATCAAAAATGTATAAAACATCAAAGGACAATAAATATATTTACAGCCCTAAATATTAACATCGCCTACCAAATAAAATATTGAGTATTGAGTTAAACAAACAAAAACAAAAACATCTGAGTAAGTCTTCCACGTACAGTATCTACTTTATCTGCAGTAGTCCTACTGCAGTATATTTACAGTCTGTTGCTGGTCTACTGCAGTATATTTACAGTCTGTTCCTGGTCTACTGCAGTATATTTACAGTCTGTTCCTGGTCTACTGCAGTATATTTACTGGTCTACTGCAGTATATTTACTGGTCCACTGCAGTATATTTACTGGTCTACTGCAGTATATTTACTGGTCCACTGCAGTATATTTACTGGTCTACTGCAGTATATTTACAGTCTGTTCCTGGTCTACTGCAGTATATTTACTGGTCCACTGCAGTATATTTACTGGTCCACTGCAGTATATTTACTGGTCTACTGCAGTATATTTACTGGTCCACTGCAGTATATTTACTAGTCCACTGCAGTATATTTACTGGGTCTACTGCAGTATATTTACTGGTCTACTGCAGTAATTTACAGGTCTGTTCCTGGTCCTACTGCAGTATATTTACTGGTCCACTGCAGTATATTTTACTAGTCCACTGCAGTATATTTACTGGTCCACTGCAGTATATTTACTAGTCCACTGCAGTATATTTACTGGTCCACTGCAGTATATTTACTGGTCCACTGCAGTATATTTACTAGTCCACTGCAGTATATTTACTGGTCTACTGCAGTATATTTACTGGTCCACTGCAGTAATATTTACTGGTCCACTGCAGTATATTTACTAGTCCACTGCAGTATATTTACTGGTCCACTGCAGTATATTTACTGGTCTACTGCAGTATATTTACTGGTCTACTGCAGTATATTTACAGTCTGTTCCTGGTCTACTGCAGTATATTTACTGTCTGTTACTGGTCTACTGCAGTATATTTACT
Organism: Coryphaenoides rupestris; assembly: GCA_002895965.2. Lineage (NCBI taxonomy): Eukaryota > Metazoa > Chordata > Actinopteri > Gadiformes > Macrouridae > Coryphaenoides > Coryphaenoides rupestris. The sequence continues at coordinate 824,596 of PIJE02000071.1, read as the reverse complement.
GGTCTACTGCAGTATATTTACTGGTCTACTGCAGTATATTTACTGGTCTACTGCAGTATATTTACTGGTCTACTGCAGTATATTTACTGGTCTACTGCAGTATATTTACAGTCTGTTCCTGGTCTACTGCAGTATATTTACTGGTCTACTGCAGTATATTTACTGGTCTACTGCAGTATATTTACTGGTCCACTGCAGTATATTTACTGGTCCACTGCAGTATATTTACTGGTCTACTGCAGTATATTTACAGTCTGTTCCTGGTCTACTGCAGTATATTTACAGTCTGTTCCTGGTCTACTGCAGTATATTTACTGGTCTACTGCAGTATATTTACTGGTCTACTGCAGTATATTTACAGTCTGTTCCTGGTCTACTGCAGTATATTTACAGTCTGTTACTGGTCCACTGCAGTGACTGGCCGCACGGTGGCGCTGGCTCTCCGGCGGCCCCTCAGAGGAAGCCTCCTCCTCCTCCTCCTCCGCCGCCGGCCTCTGCGCTCTGCGGGCGGCAGCAGGACTCGCGGCGGCCGCTCCGCTGGCGGGGGAAGCGCTCCGTGCCAAAGCGGGCGGAGTCGGAAACGCGCAAGTCTGAGTCTCCCCCCCAACCCCCCCTCCCCTCCTCTCTCTCCCTCCCTCCCACCTCCCCTCCCCTCCAAGCCCCAGACCGAAGGAAGGCAGGCAGTGGTGTGTGAGAGAGCGTGTGTGTGTATGTGTGTGTGAGAGAGAGAGTGAGAGAGTGTGTGTGAGAGTCAAGCGAAAATAACGTGATCAACAACCACCCCCCCACCCACTGGGAGCCGCAGCCGCCACCAGCAGCACCACCAGCAGCACCAGCCGGCGGGTAAACACCGAGAGGGGAGCCGCCGAGCGACCGAGCGACCGTCCGAGCGTCCGCCGTGTCTGCGTGGAGAAGCCCGAGCCGAGGCCGACGCCGAACCGAACCGAACCGAACCGAACCTCCGCAGATCCCGCAGCCCGGGGGCGGGAGAAGGGACGGGACGGGAACGGAAGGGAAGCGGAGAATCTCTCTCTAATGGACGGGCTCACCACGGGGAGTCTGGGTGAGTGTGTGTGTGTGTGCGCGGCAGATGGCGGTGGAATGCGCGCTATGTGCTCCGCCGCCGTTACAGACACGTGTCACTACTGTGTACATTGCCCCCCCCCTCCCCTCCCCTCCGCAGCACTGACGTTACTGCGTCGCCCCCCCCGTGCAGGTGAGACCTTTAAGAGACTACCTAGGAAAGACCCCCCCCTCCCTCCCTCCAGCCTCGGGTCCGTCGCTAACAATGCACAGAATATAATGACGTCTTTCAAGCGCTCGGTGCCGTCGTCGTGACGTCACAGGTGGGGGGGTCTGTGATCCGGCTGTGGCGGACAAAGACACAGGAAGTGATTTCTTCACCCCGTCTGGCTGCTGCACGCACGCACGCCTCTTGCTGGTGGCTCATCGCTCTCTCTCTCTCTAAGTGTGTGTGTGTGTGTGTGTGTGTGTGTGTGTGTGTGTGTGTGTGTGTGTGTGTGTGAGAGAGAGAGAGAACGAGAACGAGAGAGAGACTGTCTGTCTGTGTGTGTGTGTGTGTGTGTATGTGAGAGAGAACGAGAGAGAGACTGTCTGTCTGTGTGTGTGTGTGAGAGACTGTCTGTGTGTCTCTGTCTGTGTGTGTGTGTGTGTGTGTGTGACTGTCTGTCTGTGTGACTGTCTGTGTGTGTGTGTGAGAGACTGTCTGTGTGTGTCTCTGTCTGTCTGTCTGTCTGTGTGAGAGAGAGAGAGACTATAACGTGCTGTAAGTTGATGCGCGTGGAGATTCCTCTGTGATTTGACACAATAACGCCTCTATATCTGCAGGCTGATAGAATAGATAGAGCAGTCTGATCTGATCTGTCGTCGGTGACATATTCACCCGTCGTGGTCGCTCTAAAACATGTTTATCTGATCAGAAGGAAATGATATGAAAATATGGAATGCAAATGAATTTCAAAGGGTGTGCGTGTGCGTGTGCGTGTGCGCGTGCGTGTGCCCTAATCCTGATCAAGGTTCCTAATCAGTTAGAACCCTCCCATAACCCTGATCTGTAATTATAATCCAATAACACTCTCTAATTCTAACCTGGCAGTCTAACATTCTGGTAGTCTCTCTTTCTCTGTCTCTTCGACTCTGTCTGTCGCTCTGTCTCTCTGTCTCTCTGTCTGTCTGTCTTTCTCTCCCCTGTTATGAAACCATATTCAAAAATTAAACCACTTCTTGCAAACCGGACAGCTGACTGTGATTGGCTGAGCAGGCCAGAGGGGGCCGGCCTTCGATTCTAACCAGTCTTGGTTAAACATGGAACATTATGCAGTGTTTTGGTGGAAGCTGCTCCACTGCTGAAGCACATTCGACCAATGGCATCGACCTGAGGTCACACATGTGATCTTCGGTCAACTAATCGCAGGGGTTTTAAGGTAGCTATGGTGTCTCTTTAAGTGTGAGTTTTACCGCCAAAGCAGAGGCACCACCTGACCCGAGTGTGGGGGTGGGGTGACAACCCCCTCCCCCCTCCCTCCTCCCTCCTCAGCAGCCAATCACACTCTGACTTTTAACTGTCAAATAGACAGTAAAAATAGACTGGTCTGAAGCCAGGTGCCCCACACACACGTACACACACACACACGCACATGCACACACACAGGGCAGGCACTCACATGCTCATAAACATAAACACCGCAATACATACTCACACACACACACACACACACACACACACACACACACACACACACACACACACACACTGCCCTGCAGCAAGCTAACGCTAGCTCCTGCTAAAGCCTAGCGGTTGCGTAGTCTGCGGTTCAGGTAGTTTTGGTAAGCAGACGCTATTGCGCGTGCATGGGTCCTTATCTCCTTTGAGGTCAATAAAAATGTCCCACAATTCACCACACAACACCCAGTGAGCGCGCTCTTGTACTATCAGCAGGGAAATCGAGCGTCACGCTTTGCAACAATGGCAGCTTATATGGCAGATGTGTCAACACACACACACACACACACACACACACACACACACACACACACACACACACACACACAATGTAGACACACACCCACTGTCCCAGAAACACATGCATGTGCACACTAATATACACCAACACACACACACACACCGCTTCTTCTCTGTCTCTCTCCTTTTTCATCAAACGTTTTCTGACAGACAGACAGGCAGACAGACAGGCAGGCAGACATTTTGAGCAGAACAGTTTGAGTTGAGTGCGGTCCGTCAGCTGAAGTTAATTAAGAGTGAAGTGTCGTGCGCTCGTGTCTCGTTGTGATTGGCTGAGATGTTTCTCTAGAGCTCACTTCATGGTTCAACTTCATGGTAGCGTTGTGTCAGAGCCCACCTGTATGAACCAGTTCTGGTGTCGGAACCAGTTCTTGTGTAGGAGCCGGTTCTGGTGTAGGAGCCGGTTCTGGTGTAGGAACCGGTTCTGGTGTAGGAACCAGTTCTGGTTTAGGACCAGTATGAACTACCAGGTATGTTGTACTATAGCCAGTGTTGATTTCTTTCTTTAAGATCACGACAAAGGTTTTTCTTGATTGACGGCACTTTCTGCAGGTCGATTGGTGGATTGCAGCTGTCGCTCACGCTAGCCCCGCCCATGCTGCACTCTATCGGTCAAATCCTGACGGCACATTGTCAAGAGCCAATAGGAAATAAGACCAAGTGGATGGCCAACTGTTAGATTAGCTAGGCTATGCTCATAGCCAATAGTTAGCTAGACTAGCTAGGCTATAGCTGACTTTGGGCTAGCTGCTGGCACCTGCCTGGTGACCCCTGACCCCTGATCACTGCTACATTGATCTGCTGGGGGAGGGAGGGGGTATTTTTAGCTGTCTGTCACCTACAAATCACTAGTGTGCTGTGTGTGGTGCATTCCAACACACACACACACACACACACACACACACACACATACACACACACACACACACACACACACAAACTACTGCTAGAGGTCCTGTTGTCCCTGTACTCTGATAGTACTGTGGTATTGTGTTAGTATTGTGGTACTATGTTATTACAGCGGTAGTAACATAGTAGTACTAGTACTACTATATTAAAGGAACTCTTGGGTTGGGTCTTTCCAACCCATTTCCCAATGATTTAGGGTCTGACTAATGTGGACAGGGATTGTCAAAGTCGATCTCGTATTGAGTGAGAACACAGCCATGAAATGTGTGCATTGTGACCCTATGCGGCATTTGAGCCCGTCGTCAATATAAGTCTTCTAAAAGTGCTGGTTCTGCCACTGACAGATGCAGGGACAACATTTCTCCCCTACAGAGAAATAGAACGGTTTTCTTGAGATTTATTTGTTCCGGATTCCGATTCTTTTCCGATTCCGTACTTTTTTTTCCTCCAATTTCCTTTTGTTAAAAAGCGTTACGTTAGCCCATTTCCAAACATTGTGAAATATGAATGCAGAAAATCGATACATGTAAGCAACATGAATTCTATGCAATATAATTATTAGAATATTTTATTATAAAGTTTCTTTTACACACACACACAACAATACAAACTGTAGGAACAGACATTTGAACAATAGACGAGCTAAGAGCGTAGCATCGCAGACACATCTCCGTCCGTGTCAATAAGTTCAGACGTGAAGGAGGAAACATCACGTTAACAAAGGAGCAGGACTCGGAGGGATTACTGTGTGAATGCGTCGCGCCAACACACTCTCACTCACACACAAAGGCAAGCGGATAATAACAGATAATACACAGACTGTGCAGATAATACACAGTCGACACCGAGCTAACCCAAAGTATAATCAAAGGATAATGGCCGCTTTTCTATGGTCCTCCTACCGGGAAGCGATCGTCACCACAGACAACTTAGACAAATAATAATAATGGTGAAGAATAATGTTCCGTGGTCATTATTGTGTCGTGTGTGTGTGTGATGTGTGTGTGTGTGTGTGTGTGTGTGTGTGTGTGTGTGTGTGTGTGTGTGTGTGTGTGTGTGTGTGTGTGTGTGTGTGTGTGTGTGTGTGTTGTGTGCGTGTGGTGTGCTGTGTGTGTGTGTGTGTGTGCATGTCTGTGTGCATGTGTGTGTGTGTGTGTGCATGTATGTATGTGTGTGTGTGTGTGTGTGTGTACCTCTTGGCTGCGGAGGACAGAGTGTCCTTGCGGGTGACGGACACGGTAGACGTGTCCCGCTGGCGGTGCGGCGTGCGTCCCGACGGACCCCCGTTGGAGATGCAGGACATGGAGTAGGCCTCGCGCATCGGGGTCCCTCCTGCAGGGGGCAGCACAGAGACATTGGTACCATGAGGTTAGTCCTAGCAGAGACATTAGCCCCATGAGGTTAGTACTAGCAGAGACGTTAGCGCCATGAGGTTAGCGCTAGCACAGGGACGTTCACATCATGAGGTTAGCGCACACAAACACACCACCCACCTTTCCCGGGCTTCTTGGTGGAGGCGGGGGGCGTGGCCTCCTCGGCGGCGGCCAGGCGGCGGAGCACGTCGGCCAGCGCCGCCTTCAGCACCGTCAGCTCGTCGTCCTGCTGCTGCACCCGCAGCTCCAGCGCAGACAGACGCTCCTGGACGTCACTGGACGCACTGTGGCCCGACATGCTGTCGTCTGAGGAGGGGGGGGGGAGAGGGTCACCCACCAGCATTGCCATCATCATCACCATCATCATGAAGTCAAGTCAGTCCTCCACCTTAACACCCAGTCTAACTTAAGAGTCTTCCTTAAGACCCATTCTACCACCCAGTCCTTCTCCTTAACACCCAGTCTATCTTAAGACCCAGTCTATCACGAAACCCAGTATACCTCAACACCCAGTCAGTCTACCTTAACACTCAGTCTACCTTAAGACCCAGTCTACCTTAACACCCAGTCAGTCTACCTTAAGACCCAGTCTACCTTAACACCCAGTCAGTCTACCTTAACACCCAAGCTTGAATTTAAATTTTATTTGAATAATTTTAATCTGTTATTTATTGTAGGTTGCTCAGATGACATTAGAATTACCTAAGGGAGCCACAGGGACACACATGGTTAGCGAAGAGTGTGAAATATATATTTTCATATGGTTTAATGATTTGTGGAGAGATGACTAACAGTGTGTGTGTGTGTGTGTGTGTGTGTGTGTGTGTGTGGCAACAGTATTGGTACTCGTCGAAGTATTCAAATGTACCAGTGAAGTGTCTTCGTCACGGACAGCTCAACTTTAGCGAGGAGGAGCTGGGGATCGAACCAGCGAACTTCTGGTTGCCACACAACCCGCTCTACCTTCAGAGCTACTGCCCCACCCCAAATAAGACGTATAGTAGAAGTCACAGAAGTCAACAGATTCTACTCAAAGGAGGAGTAACAGATCGTAGAAGTAACGACAGATCTACTCAGAGTGCAGTAGAAGTAACATGAGTAAAGATACGAGTATCAGTGGTGATGTCACAACCAGGATGTATGATGTCATGATGAAACAACATGGAGGATGTATTATGTCATGATGATTTATGATGTCATGATGTTGTGATGGCACGATGATGATGATCTATGATGACACACAATTCTCTACTGATGATGGAAGGCGTGTGTTTCAGCAATGTGTGTGTGTGTGTCTGTGTGTGTGTGTTCCCTGTACTTGTCATATCTCACACTGTTCTGTGACATTCCTCAGCTCTCTGCGTCTTTAGAACACACACACACACACACACACACACACACACACACACACACACACACACACACACACACACACACACACACACACACACACACACACACACACACACACACACACACACACACACACACACACGGTCACAAGGTCACACCATCTTAGCCAATAGCTCATTTCTAATCAGGAAGTCAGCACTTTAACTTCCTGTGTAGTTGTGCCCCTGTGCAAGGACCTTGGCTTGCATGCAGCCAACACACAGTCAGACCCAGCTAGCATGAAGCCAACACACAGTCAGACCCAGCTAGCATGAAGCCAACACACACAGTCAGACCCAGCTAGCATGAAGCCAACACACACAGTCAGACCCAACTAGCATGACGCTAGCAAATAGTCAGACCGAGCTAGACTTTTGATAAAAGATATTTAAATGTGCTCAATCTAAATGAAAGTGTGTGCGTCTTAATGAGTGTGTGTGTGTGTGTGTGTGTGTGTGTGTGTGTGTGTGTGTGTGTGTGTGTGTGTGTGTGTGTGTGCGTGTGTGTGCATGTGAGTGAAAGTAACTTTCTTCTATTTGCCACGTGACCCCCATCTGGAGATGTAATCAGAGTATATATACACACACACAGACACACATACATATCTGCCCATACATACATACATACATACATATAGATATATACAGATACATACATATATACATAGATATATACAGATACATACATATATATAGACACATATCTTGAGTGTGTGTGTGTGTGTGTATCTCCAGTAGACTTTGATGTTACTAATGACTTTGTAGACAAGTCTGAGCAGAGCGACACACACACACACACACAATTATCATTAACATTACAAATGACAGATAGCTTGTGGTTTGGAGGAGCTGGCACCTTGGAGTGCATGCAGGGACGCATGCAGTTTCATGCAGCCAGAGACGCATGCAGGGACGTATGCAACCAGAAACGCATGCAGGGATGCATGCAGAGACGCACGCAGGGACATATGCAGACGCATGCAGCCAGAGACACATGCAAGGACGCACGCAGAGACGCATGCAGAGAAGCAAGCAGGGACGCATGCAGAGACGCATGCAAGGACGCACGCAGAGATGCATGCAGAGACGCAAGCAGGGACGCATGCAGAGACGCATGCAGAATTTCATGCAGCCAGAGACACATGCGAGGACGCACACAGAGATGCATGCAGGGACGCATTCAGAGACGCAAGCAGGGATACATGCAGAGACACAAGCAGAGACGCACGCTTGCAGAGACACAAGCAGAGACGCATGCAGAGGCTATATAGGCACGTATGCACTTATGGGCCCTATAGTGTGTGTGTGTGTATTGTTACCACTCCCCACCCCTTCCCTCTCTCTCTCTCTCTATCTCTCTCTCCCTCTCTCTCTCTCTCTCTCTCTCTCTCTCTCTCTCTCTCTCTCTCTCTCTCTCTCTCTCTCTCTCTCTCTCTCTCTCTCTCTCTCTCTCACTCTCTCTCTCTCTCTCTCTCTCTCTCTCTCTCTCTCTCTCTCTCTCTCTCTCTCTCTCTCTCTCTCTCTCTCTCTCTCTCTCTCTCGCTGTCTCTCTCTCTCTCTCTCTCTCTCTCTCTCTCTCTCTCTCTCGCCCCCTCTCTCTCTCCATCCCTCTCTCCCTCCCTCCCTCCCTCCCTCCCTCTCTCCCTTCCCTCCCTCCTCTCTCTCCCCCTCCCCCCCCTCCCTCCCTCCCTCTCTCCTTCCTCCGTTTGAACCACCCCCCTTGCGAGTTCTCTTTTTTTTCGTTCCCTATCTTTATTTCAACCTATCCTGTCCTCCCCACACACCCACCCAACACCCCATTAAAGCCATGTTGTTTCCCCAGTGACGTTTAATGTTCTTCCAAACCTGTCAACCCCTTGTTACTGTGTTGTGTGTGTATGAGAGAGTGAGAGAGGTTTGGGCTAATGATTATTGACATAGCAGCAGACAGACAGACAGAAATGTTACCTTGAAATGGTGTGTTTGTGTGTCTGTGTGTGTGTGTGTGTGTGTGTTTTAGACAAGTGTCAGCCTGTCACTAACTCTGTTGTACATTCTAACAGCTCTCTCTCTTCTCTCTCTCATGCGTCTCTGGCTGCATGAAACTGCATGCGTCCCTGCATGCACTCCAAGGTGCCAGCTCCTCCAAACCACAAGCTATCTGTCATTTCTAATGTTAATGATAATTGTGTGTGTGTGTGTGTGTCGCTCTGCTCAGACTTGTCTACAAAGTCATTAGTAACATCAAAGTCTACTGGAGATACACACACACACACACACTCAAGATATGTGTCTATATATATGTATGTATCTGTATATATCTATGTATATATGTATGTATCTGTATATATCTATATGTATGTATGTATGTATGTATGTATGGGCAGATATGTATGTGTGTCTGTGTGTGTGTATATATACTCTGATTACATCTCCAGATGGGGGTCACGTGGCAAATAGAAGAAAGTTACTTTCACTCACATGCACACACGCACACACACACACACACACACACACACACACACACACACACACACACACACACACACACACACACACTCATTAAGACGCACACACTTTCATTTAGATTGAGCACATTTAAATATCTTTTATCAAAAGTCTAGCTCGGTCTGACTATTTGCTAGCGTCATGCTAGTTGGGTCTGACTGTGTGTGTTGGCTTCATGCTAGCTGGGTCTGACTGTGTGTTGGCTTCATGCTAGCTGGGTCTGACTGTGTGTTGGCTTCATGCTAGCTGGGTCTGACTGTGTGTTGGCTGCATGCAAGCCAAGGTCCTTGCACAGGGGCACAACTACACAGGAAGTTAAAGTGCTGACTTCCTGATTAGAAATGAGCTATTGGCTAAGATGGTGTGACCTTGTGACCGTGTGTGTGTGTGTGTGTGTGTGTGTGTGTGTGTGTGTGTTGTGTGTGTGTGTGTGTGTGTGTGTGTGGTGTGTGTGTGTGTGTGTGTGTTGTGTGTGTGTGTGTGTGTGTTGTGTGTTCTAAAGACGCAGAGAGCTGAGGAATGTCACAGAACAGTGTGAGATATGACAAGTACAGGGAACACACACACACAGACACACACACACACATTGCTGAAACACACGCCTTCCATCATCAGTAGAGAATTGTGTGTCATCATAGATCATCATCATCGTGCCATCACAACATCATGACATCATAAATCATCATGACATAATACATCCTCCATGTTGTTTCATCATGACATCATACATCCTGGTTGTGACATCACCACTGATACTCGTATCTTTACTCATGTTACTTCTACTGCACTCTGAGTAGATCTGTCGTTACTTCTACGATCTGTTACTCCTCCTTTGAGTAGAATCTGTTGACTTCTGTGACTTCTACTATACAAGTCTTATTTGGGGTGGGGCAGTAGCTCTGAAGGTAGAGCGGGTTGTGTGGCAACCAGAAGTTCGCTGGTTCGATCCCCAGCTCCTCCTCGCTAAAGTTGAGCTGTCCGTGACGAAGACACTTCACTGGTACATTTGAATACTTCGACGAGTACCAATACTGTTGCCACACACACACACACACACACACACACACACACACACTGTTAGTCATCTCTCCACAAATCATTAAACCATATGAAAATATATATTTCACACTCTTCGCTAACCATGTGTGTCCCTGTGGCTCCCTTAGGTAATTCTAATGTCATCTGAGCAACCTACAATAAATAACAGATAAAAATTATTCAAATAAAATTGAAATTCAAGCTTGGGTGTTAAGGTAGACTGACTGGGTTTTAAGGTAGACTGGGTCTTAAGGTAGACTGACTGGGTGTTAAGGTAGACTGGGTCTTAAGGTAGACTGAGTGTTAAGGTAGACTGACTGGGTGTTGAGGTATACTGGGGTTTCGTGATAGACTGGGTCTTAAGATAGACTGGGTGTTAGGAGAAGGACTGGGTGGTAGAATGGGTCTTAAGGAAGACTCTTAAGTTAGGACTGGTGTTAAGGTGGAGGACTGACTTGACTTCATGATGATGGTGATGATGATGGCAATGCTGGTGGGTGACCCTCTTCCCCCCCCCCCCCCCCCCCCCCCCCCCCCCCCCCTTCCTCAGACGACAGCATGTCGGGCCACAGTGCGTCCAGTGACGTCCAGGAGCGTCTGTCTGCGCTGGAGCTGCGGGTGCAGCAGCAGGACGACGAGCTGACGGTGCTGAAGGCGGCGCTGGCCGACGTGCTCCGCCGCCTGGCCGCCGCCGAGGAGGCCACGCCCCCCGCCTCCACCAAGAAGCCCGGGAAAGGTGGGTGGTGTGTTTGTGTGCGCTAACCTCATGATGTGAACGTCCCTGTGCTAGCGCTAACCTCATGGCGCTAACGTCTCTGCTAGTACTAACCTCATGGGGCTAATGTCTCTGCTAGCACTAACCTCATGGTACCAATGTCTCTGTGCTGCCCCCTGCAGGAGGGACCCCGATGCGCGAGGCCTACTCCATGTCCTGCATCTCCAACGGGGGTCCGTCGGGACGCACGCCGCACCGCCAGCGGGACACGTCTACCGTGTCCGTCACCCGCAAGGACACTCTGTCCTCCGCAGCCAAGAGGTACACACACACACACACACACACATACATACATGCACACAGACACGCACACACACACACACACATGCACACAGACATGCACAGACACACACGCACACGCACACGCACACAGACACGCACATACACACACACACACACACACACACACGCACATGCACACAGACATGCACAGACACGCACACATACACACATACATACACACACACACGCACACATGCACACAGACACGCACATGCACATACACACACAGACATGCACGTATGCACACGCACACACACACACACACGCACACGCGTGCACACACACAGACACTCACATGCACGCACACACACACGCACACACACACACACACACACACGCACCCACACGTACTTAGACACGTGTCAGCCTCTGCTCGACAGCCTCTTCATCAAGATATCGTTCCATATTTTATGAAGATATCATAAACATCATAAAGTGTAACCTGACCAGGATAAGTTGTATTCATGTCATGATTTTAACCTCCTAGGATCAACAAGAACCTGACTCCGTCATCTGGTGGTGTCTCTCTAGTCTCATATTCTGTGTCCATGTGCCTTATTCTATTTGTTCTATTTGTTCTATTAGAATTTTACCATTTTCCTCACACAGATGCTCACACAGGAATGACTGTGGATGTGAAGCATCAGTATATATGTCCTCAGTTTGTCCTACAGATTGTCCTGGACAGTGTTAACGTTGTGTTGTTGTTGTTTATGCTGTTGTCTCCGACTCTCCACCTCCTCCCCACAACATGTTTACTAGTTCCGAGAGCTAGATAGCTCCTAGCCACGTAGCGCCTAGCCACTTAGCTCTTAGCCACTGAGCTTCTAGCCATGCAGACAAAAGCCACATAGGTCCTAGCCATGTAGCTCCCAGCCAATTAGCTCCTCGCCACTTAGCTCCTAGCCATGTAGCTTCCAGCCCCTGAGCCATGATTACGGGTGGCACCGTGGCTCGCAATGCTGCCACACAACAGCAAAAAGGTCCACGGTTTGAACCTTCCTGTGTGGAGCTTCTCTGTTCTCCCCGTGTTCACGTGGGGTTTCCTCTGGGTGCTCTGGTTTCCTCCCTCACCACAAAACATGCAAGCTACCACTCCTGCCCTGCCCATAAGCCAGGGCACCACATCTGGAGCTGGTTGCCGGGGGCTACAGCATTTACAGCAGCTAACCCATCCTAGCTAGGAGTTAGGTAGCAGAGGGAATGCAGAGGATGTTATTTCCCCATGGAGGTTAATAAAGTATATCCTTATCCAGCCATATAGCAACCAGTGTGTAGCAACTAGCCATGTAGCATGTAGCCAAGTAGCTCCTAGCCATGTAACTCCTAGCAACTTAGCGCTGAGCCACGTAGCACTGAGCCATGTAGCCCTCCTAGCCATGTAGCTCTTGGCCACTTGGCTCTTAGCTACTTAGCTCTTAGCCATGTGTCACCTAGCCACTGGGCTCCTAGCCACTTGACTACCATGTGTCCCCTCCCCCTCCTCCTCCTCATCCCCCTCCTCCTCCTCATTCTCATTCTAACGGCTCCTGGTTGTTTCTCCACAGCGGAGGAGGAGGAGGAGGAGGAGGAGGAGGCGGTGGTGGTGAGAAGAGGAAGGAGGCGGGCCGCCCCCAGATGGAGGGCATCCAGGAGCACCAGGAGGCCTCGCCGGCCCCTCCCTCCTCCTCCGCCGCCGCCAGCCCCTCCCCCGCCCCCTCCACCTCCCCCAGCCACCCCTCCTCCCCACACCCCCCCCAGACCCAGCGGGCCGCCGGCCAATCAGCGGACGCCAAAGGCCCCTCCCCTGGCAAAAGGTTTCACCTGGCAGCGACACCGTAGGCTCCGGTCAAATAGTCAGGATTGCTCAGGAAGGTTCCTAACTCAGGGAAATCACATTCAAATTCCCTAAATGATAAGGAAAGGTGCTTCAGTGCTTCCTTTCTCATCTCCTTTAGCCAAGGGTACACTGGAGCATCCTTTGCGAAAGGAAATCTCAATGGCAACCTTTGTAATGAAGTAATATTTTTACTGGGTTGCCCTCGTTCATAGAGCCTGCATGAAACACGGGTGAAGTATCTAGGATGCACTTTTAGTCGTCCAGCTACAGACCCACTGCCACAGCATCAGCCGTTGCGTAATGACGCATCCTAATGTTAAGTGCGGTCTGATTCTCTTCGCACCACGGGTGTCTTTTCCTAAGTCCTTTCCACCTTTCCTTGACCTTATGCCGTTTTCCATCAAAGTCAAGGAAAAGCGGTCAGTGAAACGAATGGGACCTTATTGTTTTGACTCTTCGACCGGAGCCCTCGCATCCTCTTCATGCCAACTGTTCTTCAACTGCTATGCTACAGCTACAACTGCTGCTAGTCTCGTTTCCTGATCAGTGCCCTCTTCAGGCCTAAACACACAGGACCGGACTAACAACAACCTAACCCAAGCCAATGACTTCTAAACTGACTAAATACCCCCTCTCACTGTCACACACACACACACACACACACGCGCACACAGAGACTCTTATCTGTTTGATGCTCCGAGCTAGCTAAATTTAGCGCTCTAGTGACCATCAGAGTGCTAAATTATAGCTAGCTCTTCCGTTCAGGGTCCCCGCTCTGCTCCACGCTGCAGCCCACGGGTGGGTTAGCGTGGCGGGCAGCGGCGGCGGCGGTGGTGGTTGGGTGGATGCTGCTAGCGCTATATCATTAGTGCTGTCGCGGGAACAGCTGTGCTAGTTACTGTGTAAACACCCCCCCCGCCCCGCACGGCGCGAGCACTCCGCTAGCCGCATGACGCTAGCAAGTTTGAGCTTGACCCAAAGATACCTATTCTCAGGTAACCAGCGAGACAAACCTCTTGCACTACAAGCACAGCAGAGTAGCATTACGATGCTAACAAGGCTAAGCCTGCTAGCTAACCTGCTTTTCCTCTCCTCTGAGTACAGTCATGTTTTCTACGCTATGCGATGTCGGTGTGTTGGTTAACATTCTGAAACAATAAGAATCCATTTGACATGGTTGGTTGCTTGGATTGGCAGTTGGTAGAACCAACTGCCAATCCAAGCAACATGTCTGCACAGTGAAACCACATCCGTGCTTCCTGTCGCGTTCTGCCTTCATACCTCCCAGCGGCACAACACCACGCCAACACCACGCCAACACCACGCCAACAACACGCGTCATAGCCATCTGAGAATATAAACGTTGATTTGTTAATTCCTGAATTATTCTTAGCATTATTTATTGATTATTGCTGTTATTGTGGACTATTTTAATAAGATAAGATAAGATTGAACTTTATTGATCCCGAAGGAAATTCTTGTGCTCAGAGGTTGCTCGAAATACCAACAACGTAAGCATAGCGATAGAATAACAAACAATCGAGTAATGAACAATAGAATAATAAAATACATTGTACAATAATACATTTACAAATTTACAGTGAACATGAGATATTTTAATAAGATGGAAAGATAAACTGAGCACTAGGACTATTAAGTTGAGTAGTGTTACAGCCGGGCGGGGGAACTGGTGCCCCGTTGTCACCACCACAACGTCATACTTTACTTTTACGATCTGGGCGGGGACCAGGTCTACAGACCGACACAAAGACCCCCTCCCTATAGACCTGGCTCAGACCTCTAGTGGTGGGATGATGTAATGATCGGGATCGGTGTGTGTGTGTGTGTGTGTGTGTGGCGTTCTGTCAAACACTAACTTCCTCTTACTCCATTATCTCCGGTTTCTCTCTTTAACTCTCTCGTCGCCCCCCCCCCTCTCTTCCTACTAAGCTAACTAGCGGCTAACTAGCGGTGTGTCTACTAGCCCTGACCTCCTGCTCCTGGTTCCTGTTCTTCGAAAGTCTGAGTTCTCCTTCCTCGCTCTCTCTCTCGCGCTCGCTCTCTCTCTTGCTAGCGGCCGCCACATGCTAATGGTTTCCCCTCTCTGACTGTTGGCATGGTTAGCGCGCTGCTAACACCTCGTGCTAGCTACACCGATTACTAGCTACACTTGGCGCTCTGCTAACACCTAGCTAGTGCTAGCTAGCTACATCTTGCGCTAGCTGTGTCTCTCTGAGGAATGCTCTGGCACCATGTGACACAAGTGAGGAAGAAAGATGAAGAATATTTTAATATAAATATTTGGAAAATTACCAATTTAAAGACGTTTAACGCAATTAAGACTGAAAAGTGTAATTTTATGTTGCCACGGTAACCATTTTACCGATGGTAGCCACACGCAACAAGACAGACTTGTCTGTCACAATCCGATCAAAACTCACTACGACGTGTCGCCATGACAACCCAGAGCATCCTCCTCCTCTTCCTCTCCAACGTCGCCCTGCAGTATCCCTACTGCCTCACTGACTGTGTGTGCGCGTGTGTGTGTGTGTGTGTGTGTGTGTGCGTGCGTGTGCGCCTGCGTGCGTGTGCGTGCATGTGTGTGTGTGTGTGTGTGTGTCTAGGGGCTCCAGTGCTAAGCGCTCGTCCGGGATGGAGCGGTCCCAGAGCAGCACGTGGGACGGGGGCGAGGAGGGGCGGAGCAAACTGGTGAAGGCCGCCTCCACCTCCAGGCTGCTGTCCAAGGTGGTCAAGAACATCGACAGGTGGGTACACACACAGTGCAGGACACACACGCACACACACTGCAGCACACACACACACATATAGTACAATATACGCACAAGGTGGTCAAGAACATCGACAGGTACACACACACACACACACATCATGTGCAATATTCTCGATATCATGTTCAATAGCACTTTTCAATACCATTGCCAAATTTTCTATTCTACTTAACTTATTTTTTTACTAAATGTTTCTTAGATTTATTGTTATTAAATTTGGCGTATACACTTTACATTCATTATTCTATTGTTTTTATTCTTATGTTTTGAGCAACCTCTGGCACAAGAATTTCCTTCGGGATTAATTAAGTTTTGTTTTATCTTATAGTACACACACATGTAATACAATATACACTTTAGGTGGTGGTACACACAGTATAATACTGGTAATTCCCACCATGTCGGACGAGCTAAATAGCTAAATGAACAATACATCTGGTTAAATCTCGTGCTTTTTCTGTTCATTGTTAATTTGATAGATGGTTAATATGAGTAACTGCTTCTAATGTGATTTCATTTCTTCCAGACACAAAGATCCTGTTGTGAACCAAGGTAATTATCTCCTTCATCATACCCTCGTCTTCATCATGGGGTGATGTAGAGTTCATCCAAACAACACGTTTATTGATCAATCGTTCAGTTTGTAGTTCTGTCAGATCCAAGCCAATAGTCGGTATGAGGGAGTGTTGAACTAATGAATTAATGGTTCTCCCTGGAGAAAGAGCTTCTCAGAAAAGACATTTGTCTGAGTGTTGTCAGCATTAGAGTTAGCATCTGTTGCCATATGTCTGAGTGTTGTTAGCATTAGACTTAGCATCTGTTACCATATGTCAGAGTGAGTGTGGTTAGCATTAGCTGAGTGCTGTTAGCATTAGTGCTATCTTCCGTATGCCTGCCATGCTCTGGTTAGCGTCAGCTTCTATATGGCTGAGAGTCATTTGCGTTAGCATTAGCTACCGCTTGTCTGAGTGTCATCAGCGTTAGCATTAGCTGCCGTATGTCAGAGTACCGTTAGCATTGGCCTTAGCCGCATGTGTCAGTGATGCTGTCTCTGTCTCATAACCCAGCTAAAATGTCCACCCGCGAGAAAAACAGCCAAGCAGGTGAGTGTTGACGACCACAGCAACAAGCTAACTAGCTATCTCTAGCTAGCTACCACGGTAGTTGCCAGTGCTTGGAATGCTAACACGCCAGCAAGCTATCACACTAGCAGCCTAGTGTCACTGAAGCTACGGAATGAGCGCTTGAATTTCACCACCTTTTGCTTTCCTTAAAACCGTCAAATCCGCCCGCAACTTTTAACTTTCTATTTTGATCAGGCAAACATTCTCGTTCTTTCTGTCTCTAAAAAAAGTTTCACTTTTCTCCGCTAACCGATGTACTAGCTATACCGCTGTACTAGCTGTATTAGCTAGGCTGCTATCCAAGCTAACTGCTATACAAGCTAACTGCTATACAAGCTTTCTCATGATTCAGGCATGGGTGCTGAGTTACTCCTGGGTTGGAAACCATATGATTTTAAACCCAAATTTACTTTAACTCCTTCTGTTGGTTTGAAGCTGTGATTCACTGCTTTTGTTGCTTGCTGCCTGTCTGCCCGCCCGCCTGTCTGTCTTCAACGAGTCCATAGACATCTACAGATATCTCCTTCTTACTGTGTGTGTGTGTGTGTGTGTGTGTGTGTGTGTGTGTGTGTGTGTGTGTGTGTGTGTGTGTGTGTGTGTGTGTGTGTGTGTGTGTGTGTGTGTGTGTGTGTGTGTGTGTGTGCGCGCGCAGAGGGGAACCACATCAAGATGTTCATGCGCGGTCGTCCCATCACCATGTTCTTCCCGGCGGAGGTGGAGAACTACGAGGACGTCCGGACGGAGCTTCCCTCCGAGAGACTCAAGCTGGCGTGGGTGTATCCTTCTGGAACTGAACCCCCCCAAACCTGAACTAACCACCACTCAACACCGAAATTAACCATCCAAACTTTAAACCTCAACTAACTACCACTCAGCCCCGAACGTAACCACCCACACCTTAACCAACCACCACTCAACCCCGAACTTAATCACCCAAACCACTAACTACAACTAAACCCCCAAGTTAACCAGCTAAACCTTAAGTAATCACCACTCAACCCCCATGTTAACCACCGAAACCAACCAGAACCTCAGCTTAGACTAGAGTGAATGCAGGAAGGAGATGACTCCAACTCAAACCAGAGACCAGTTGCCCCCTCCTAGCCTCCTCTCACTGCCCTCTGATTGGCTGGTTCAGAATAGTTTCCTCCGTGTTCAGGAAGTGGTTTCCTTAGCGCTCCTCCAGGTACGGGTACAGGGGCCGGGACTGCCGGGCCAACGTGTACCTGCTGCCCACCGGGGAGGTGGTGTACTTCATCGCCTCGGTGGTGGTGCTCTTCAACTCCGAGGAGCGAACCCAGCGACACTACCTGGGACACACCGACTGCGTGAAGTGGTGAGCGGGTGGCTAGCGGCTAGCGGGCCGGTGGGGAGGTGTTCCTTTATTGCTAAGTATTGATCTTTATATTAATATTGATATATTTATTCCTCTCTGCAGTCTGGCAGTCCATCCAGATAAGATCCGCATCGCCACGGGGCAGATCGCCGGCGTGGACAAGGACGGCCGTGTAAGACTCAACCTCTCCAACATTGATTGATTTATGGATTGATTGATGATTGACTATGGATTGATTGATTGATAAGTGGTGTGTGTGTTTGTGGTGGTCTCCAGGCGCTGCAGCCCCACGTGCGGGTGTGGGACAGCGTGAGTCTGTCCACCCTGCAGATCATTGGCCTGGGGACCTTCGAGAGGGGGGTGGGCTCCCTGGCCTTCTCCAAGGCTGTGAGTATGAACCTGCTAACCGCGCCGCTCTGCCACTCATATCCTATGGGGCAGGCGTTGCTGCTAGTGCTAGTGTAGCCGCCAGCCTAGCGTAGCTGCTAGCCAAGTGTAGCTGCTAGCCTAGTGTAGCTGCTAGCCAAGTGTAGCTGCCAGCCTAGCGTAGCAGCTAGCCTAGCATAGCAGCTAGACTAGGTGTGATTCCCTGAGCATTTCATGAGCCCAAAATAAGATGCAATACATTTAGGAAACTACAGTACAACTCACTAGCTTGTTAAAGCAGATTCACAACAGGGTGCATGTACACGTGTGCTGCAACGACCTGCTAGCTACTGTTAGCACATGTCTGCTCATCTTTAACTCTCTCTCTGTGTGTGTGTGTGTGTGTGTGTGTGTGTGTGTGTGTGTGTGTGTGTGTAGGACTCTGGACACCACCTCAGTGTTATCGATGACTGTAACGACCACATGCTGACTATCTGGGACTGGCAGAAGAAGAGCAAGATCGCTGAGATCAAAGTAAATACAAGAGCACCGAAACTATAAACCATTCCTGAACTATTATGAAGTATTATAAACGATCACCTGAACAATTACAAACTATTATAAACTATCAACTGAGCTAGTATAAACCATCACCTAAACTATTCTAAACCATCAACTGAACAATTACAATTACAAACCTGAACTATAATAAAGTATGACGAACTATAAAAGGGGGCGTGTCCTGACCGGAGCGCTGTGTTGTGATTGGCAGACGACTAACGAGGTGGTCCTGTCGGTGGAGTTCCACCCGACGGACGGCAGCACGCTGGTGACGTGTGGGAAGTCTCACATCTTCTTCTGGCTGTGGAGCGGCAGCTCGCTCGCCCGCAAGCAGGGCATCTTCGGGGTGAGGTGTCATGTCGGTCACATGACCTCGGTCACATGTTATGAACACGCTGACTAGGCCTAATTAAGCGTGTCAATATGTTGTAATCGTCTTTACGGTTTTGTTATTTTTAGTAGTTTATGTATATTTGTAGATGCTACGGTTTGTGTTTTGCTGTTTAGAATAATCAGCGATATGTGATCCTTGTGTAGAAATGCTGCTTTTACAAATATTAATGATTTTAGCACCGTCAAAATAGAAAAGGATATGAGTGTGTGAATATATGGTTTCAATTTTGGAATATGTTTGTGTGCGGCTGCAGAAATACGAGAAGCCCAAGTTTGTGCAGTGCCTGGCGTTCCTGAGCACCGGAGACATCCTGACCGGAGACTCCGGAGGGATCCTGCTGGTTTGGACCCGGAGTGCCACAGAACCCCCCTCAGGGAAGGGACCCAAAGGTGCCAGACCACCCCCGTCTCCCCCCTCACCCTCTCACCCCCCTACCCCTCACCATGTGTGTGTGTGTGTGTGTATGTGTGTGTGTGTGTGTGTGTGTGTGTGTGCGTGTGAGTGTGAGTGTGTGTGTGCGTGTATCTGCGTGTGTGTGTGCGGGGGAGGGGCAGGGCAGGTTAGGACTGATGGTAATCAGTTAACTTGGCGTCTTCCCCCAATGGGGATGTGATGCCAGGAACAAAACAATTAGTCCGCACAGGTTCCTGCCATGCTCAATCTACCCCCGCACTCTCACACACACACACACACACACACACACACACACACACACACACACACACACACACACACTGACACACACACTCTCTCTCTCTCTCTCTCTCTCTCTCTCTCTCTCTCTCTCTCTCTCTCTCTGTGTGTCTCTGTCTCTCTCTCTCTGCCATGCTTTCAGTCCTAATAGTTGTGGGTCGCTGCCCCCTGTTGGCTAACTGAGGAACTACCACAACAACACTCACAAGTGCCGTCGTAGTTCACCCTTCAAAGTGTGTGTGTGTGTGTGTCAAGTAGTGTATGGTGTTCATAGGGTCTATACCGTGTGTAATGGTGTGTATCAGATGGTGTGTATTTGCAGTGTAACAGTGATGGCTAAATCATCTAAGAAGGATAAGACAGATGGTTAGTTCTAAGGTGTGTGTGTGTGTTTCTCCAGCTGCTAACGTACACCTGCAGTACAAACACAGCTCCAACCCCGCCACCAGGAAACCTTTATGACCTGTTTAATCAGGACCTGTTGCTAGGAAACCATCATCAGGACCACCTCTTTGATTTCTCAGCCATCTGCTGCCTCCTGAACAAAGACTAATCATGTGTTTGTTACCTGAGAGAAATCAGGAGCCATTTTGTTTGAGTTGATTGGACTTTTTCCAGCATAAAGCTTGCTTTGGGGGTTGGCAGTGGCTCAGGAGGTAGAATGGTTGCAGGTTCGATCCCCGGGCTCCTCCCCCTCCTAGCTAAGTGCCGAGGTGTCCCTGAGCAAGACACCACCTAACCCTAACTGCTCCTGACGTGTTGGTTGTTACCTTGCATGGTTGACACCGCCGTCGGTGTGTGAATGGGTGAATGTGAGGCAATACTGTAAAGCGCAATACATTTTTCTTAAGTGTGTGTGTGTGTGTGTGTGTGTGTGTGTGTGTGTGTGTGTGTGTGTGTGTGTGTGTGTGTGTGTGTGTGTGTGTGTGTGTGTGTGTGTGTGTGTGTGTGTGTGTGTGTGTGTGGTGTGTGTGGTGTGTGGTGCCAGCCTACCAGATTGTGCGGGCAGGTGAAGGCCCACGAGGGCAGCGTGTTCACGTTGTGTCAGATGAGGAACGGGACCCTGCTGACTGGGGGAGGGAAGGACCACAAAATCATCCTCTGGGACCACGACCTCCGACCCGAGAGAGAGATAGAGGTACACACACACACACACACACACACACACACACACACACACACACACACACACACACACACACTGGACCACAACCTCCGACCTGAGAGAGAGATGGACACACACACACACACACACACACACACACACACACACAGGACGATTGACGGAGTGAGAGTGTTCTGCCCCCCCAGGTTCCAGAGCAGTATGGAACCATCCGGGCGGTGGCCGAGGGACGGGGGGAGGAGTTTCTGGTGGGCACCTCCAGGAACTTCCTGCTGAGGGGAACCTTCAACGACGGCTTCCAGGTGGAGGTCCAGGTGAGACCAGGACCGACCCTGAACCTGAAGCTGCAGCAGGGCCCGGGTCAGAATAACTGATGGCATAACAGTCTGGTGGATGTGCATTTAACCAGATTAACAGCAGGCTGGGTGTGTTTCAGGGCCACACCGACGAGCTGTGGGGGCTGGCGACTCACCCCTTCAAGGAGATGTTCCTCACCTGCGCTCAGGACCGCCAGGTGTGCATGTGGAACTCCTCGGACCACTCGCTGGAATGGACCCGGCTGGTGGAGGTGAGGGGGCTGGGGGGGATGGGGGCAGCTTGTATATGAGCTTTCATGGTAACCGTGATGAGGGCTGAGTTTCCGTGGTAACCGTGATGAGGGCTGAGTTTCCATGGTAACCGGCAACCATGCTGTGTTTGCAGGAGCACGGCCACTGTGCAGACTTCCATCCCAGTGGAGCGGTCGTCGCCATAGGAACCCACTCTGGAAAGTAAGTAGACCTCTAAAACCAACCAACCGTCCTTATCTCTGGATGCTGTAGCTATATGTGTTCTAACCCTCCCCCCACTGTATCCTCTCAGGTGGTACGTTCTGGACGCCGAGACCACCGACCTGGTGGCCATCCATACGGACGGCAACGAGCAGCTGTCCGTCATGCGCTTCTCCGTAGGTGGGTGGAGCCAACACGCTTAGTACTTCCTGTCTGGAGCACCACGGTAACGCCAAGGGCTTCGGTAACCAAAATGTGGCAAAACAAGAAACAGTAGAGCTGTGACCTGTGACCTGTCTGAAAATCCTTGGATTTTCAGAAACACGCCCCCCCGCCCCCCCCCCCCCAGTGATGAGTAGTTCCCAAAGTGATTAGCAGCAGTTAATTAGGCATTCTGTTCTGTTTAAATAACATTTAACATCACATATCCTGAGGTTATAGGTCAGCAGCCTCCCGTGACCCCATGTGACCCCCCGGTTGGGGAACAGTTAGAAACAGAGACTTGAGTCAAGCGCTTAGACTCCTGTCGCTATGGAAACGGCCGAGATGCAGCTTGAAGCCAGGTGTGAACGGGGTGAAACACGACGGGTCATGTGAAACACGATGTCTCTGGTGACTCCGCCCCTCCGCAGATGGAACGCTGCTGGCCGTGGGTTCCCATGACAACTTCATTTACCTCTACACCGTGGCGGACAAGGGACGCAAGTACACCCGATACGGGAAGTGCACTGTAAGTGTGTGTGTGTGTGTTTTCCCCTCTGTCTTTGTTTAAACAACCTACATTGTTTGATATCATCTTTTTAAAAAGGATGTATTCATTAAATAAACAGATATCCATGCTAGTCGTACCTGAATCTCCAGGTGTGACCGAGATAAGAGATGGGAAGAGATCATTTATTGATTGGTTTTCCAGGGACATTCCAGCTACATCACACACCTGGACTGGTCTCCTGACAACAACTTCATCATGTCCAACTCTGGGGACTACGAGATCCTCTACTGTGAGTACGAGGGGTCCTGCAGGCAGCTAGCAGGACACCTATTGCTAGCCTTTACAGTACTTGTAGTTACAATACAGGAGTGGTTCTTATGCTCGTAGGGCAGAGGTTAGCACTGTGTACTTGTGTACTTTTTAAATGTTTTTCATGTAAAAATTGTGCAAATTTGGGTTCCTAGCATTCTGTGCTGTTAGCGTGCCAGTTGTGTTAGCGTGCCAGTTGTGTTAGAGTGCCAGATGTGTTAGCGTGCCAGATGTGTTAGCGTGCCAGTTGTGTTAGTGTGCCAGATGTGTTAGCGTGCCAGATGTGTTAGCGTGCCAGTTGTGTTAGCGTGCCAGTTGTGTTAGCGTGCCAGATGTGTTTGCGTGCCAGTTGTGTTAGCGTGCCAGATGTGTTAGCGTGCCAGATGTGTTAGCGTGCCAGATGTGTTAGCGTGCCAGATGTGTTAGCGTGCCAGTTGTGTTAGCGTGCCAGTTGTGTTAGCGTGCCAGTTGTGTTAGCGTGCCAGTTGTGTTAGCGTGCCAGTTGTGTTAGCGTGCCAGTTGTGTTAGCGTGCCAGATGTGTTAGCGTGCTAACTGTGTTCGCTCCCACAGGGGATGTTCCTAACGGCTGTAAGCTGATCAGGAACCGCTCTGAGTGCAAAGACATTGATTGGGCCACCTACACCTGCGTGCTCGGATTCCACGTGTTCGGTCAGTGTGTGTGCCTGTGTGTGTGTGCGCGCATGTGTGTGTGTGTGTGTGTGTGTGTGTTTGTGTGTGTGTCCATGCTAACACATAAAATAAGATACGATCATGGATGATGTAACGTGTGTAGGGGTGTGGCCAGAGGGCTCAGACGGGACGGACATCAACGCTCTGATGCGGTCTCACAGCAGGAAGGTGATCGCCCTCGCAGACGACTTCTGCAAAGTTCACCTGTTCGCCTACCCCTGCTCCCGGGCCAAGGTAGCTCACCTGTCTGTCTACTCATCTGTCTGTCTTCCAATTAGTGATGTCTGTCTGTCTGTCAGTATGCCTTTCTGTCTCTCCACTCGTCTGTCTGTCTTTCTACTAGTGATGTCTGTCTGTCTGCACACTAGTCTGTCTGTCTACCCGTCTGTCTCTGACGGCAATGTATTGATTGTTTTCTGTCTTCCAATTTGTGTCTGTCTGTCAGTATGCCTGTCTGTCTTTCTACTCGTCTGTCTTTCTACCTGTCTGTCTTCCAACTAGTGATGTATTGTCTGTCTGCCTGTCTGTCTGCATACTTGTCTGTCTGTCTATCCGTCTGTCTCTCTGTTGGCTGTGTATTGATTGTTTTCTGTCCTGGAGGATATACAGGATGTAGACTGGTTAACACTTGGCCCACTGGTTCACTTCCTGTTTCCTGCTCCCTGTTTCCTGCTTCAGGCGCCCAGCTATAAGTACAGCGCCCACAGCAGTCACGTGACCAACGTGAGCTTCCTGTACAACGACAGCCACCTGGTGTCCACCGGGGGAAAGGACACCAGCATCATGCAGTGGAGGCTGGTGGAGAAGAGCCCCGCCCTCTCCCTGGGGGAGGGGCCGAGGAGGACCGAACCCGCCCCCCTCCCCCTGAGCCCCGCCCCCACCCAGGAGCCCGCCCCCGAGCCCGTAGCCAATGGGATGAAGGAGAGCTTACCCGACACCCCGCCCCACTCCGAGTCGACCCCGCCCCCCTCCGACAGCACGGCCAGTCCCAAGGACAGCCTGGACCCCAGTGAAGACACGCCCACTCCTAGCGAGGACACGCCCACTCCTAGTGATGAAGCCCTGCCCGCTTTCACCCCACCCTCCTAGAGAGAGAGAGAGAGCAATAGATGGAGGGAGAGGGAGGGAGAGAGAGAGTGAGTGACAGGCCATGGTCTCATTGTATGTTATTAACCATTCTGTCTCCTGCAGCCTACCCACCTCCTCCTCCTCACCCCTCCCCCTCTCCCCTCTCAGCTCCTCACCCACCTCCTTACCCCTCCTCTCACCCCCACTCCCCCCCCCCCCACCTCCACTCATCTGCTGAAATAGGCTCCGCCTATTTGGTTAGCGGTCAGCATCTGTAGTTATGAAGGATGCACACACAGACACAGACACACACACATACACACACAGCCGTTGCTACGGACAACGGTAGTACCAAGAGATAAGCCAAGGGTCTAACTGATATTTGGGGGCGGGGTTAAGCGATGGTTGGGGCGGAGTTAGGAGATAGTTGGGGCGGGGTTAAGACATAGTTGGAGGCGGCGTTAGGAGATGGTTGGGACAGGATTGGATGATGATTGGGGTGGGGTTAGGCGATGGTTGCGGGTGGAGTTGGGTGAAGTTTGGGGGTGGAGTTAGGGTCGGGGTTAGGCGATGGTTGGGCGTGGGGCTAGGTGAGCGAACCAGAGCCGTGCTGTGAGTTGGTCAGCAACTCACTCTGCGTGCTGATTGGCTACCACCAGGGACACTTGCTGGTCGAGAGCAGGGGGGAGGGGTTCTGGCAGCCACCAGGATGTGACATCATAGGATGTGGGGGGCGCAGGTTGGTCTTCTGGTCGAGGGCAGCTGTTTTATTTTGATGAATATTTTCTCCGTTGAGCCATATATTTCTTTTGAGGTGTTATTGTTAACTGTACTGTATTAGGGCAGTGGTGGGGTGTGGCTTTACTGTGCTTCTGTCTGCATGACGGTTCTGATGAACTAACAATCTTTTCGAGAACCCAACTAACAACTCATCTCTCTGCCTGTCTCTCCCCCCTCCCTCCCTCCCTCCCTCCCTCCCTCCCTCACACCATTTCCAGTGCATTCGGCCGTGGGTAGCAGCGGTGTTTGTATATAATGGGTTTCCTCTTGTGTATATTTCTGCTCTCACTCGGTCATGTGTCGTGCTCACTTGCCACTAGGGGGGGGGAGACGGCCGTTTCCTCGTCATCGCCCTCATCCCGTCAGCATCCGGTCACATGATGTGTTTTTAGCCAATGGGGGAGGGAGGTTTTTACTCCTGTCGCTCACAGAGCAGCGTGCCTTGTCCTGGCCTGGACGTCCGAATGTGGAGGGAGGGAGGGAGGGAGGGGGCGGGGCTTCCATGCCTAGTTTAGTATAATCCATCAGTCTATATCTATCACCCTGTCATCATATTTCTATCTATCTACATGTATGTATGCATCTATGTCATTATATTTCTATCTATCTATCGCTTTTCCATCATCTATCTATCTATCTTTCTATCGCTCCATCGTCCGCTTTTTCTGAAATTGTGTTTTTTTATGGAAGGGTTTTTGAGGGGAGTTCAGTTTTAAGACTCCAAGTGAAACGGGGGGGGGGGGGGGGGTCTTTTATCCTCGTCGGGGTGGGGGGGGGGTCCTCGTGAGGGGAGGAGGGGGGGGAGTTCTCTTAGTGTGGGAAAGAAAGGGTTTTTTAAGTTTAGTACGTTTAGTACGAGCATTGATACTGGAGATGAGGAGGGAGGAGAAGGGAGGATAAGGGGGGGTGGTGGTGGTGGTGATGAGGAGGAGGAGGAGGATAATGGGGTGATGGACGGAGGAGGGGAGGGGAGGTGGACGACTGACAAGAGATTTAACTTGATCATGTGACGTGTTTTGAGCCAATCGTATCTCTCATGCATTCCTGTCTGAAGACAGAAACCGTACTGAAGATTTCAAGCATAAAGTAAATAAACATTTTAAATCAACGCCTGTCTCCATTTGCGTTTGGGTTTTTTTTTAATACATTTCTATATTTTTATACTTCTCCTAGGACTTAGACTACTACTACTACTGTAAATTTGTAAATCTGTTATTTTATTTGTATTATTCTACTGTTTATCTTGTTTTTTCCTATTTCTGTATTTTTTCCAATGGCAATATAATGGCATTTTGGCTAAATAACAACAAAACATGTATTTCATCACAGTGGTGATGTGATCAGGTCGTTTTATCTTGACAGAAGTTCTCCTGGACAGAAAGAAACCCAGAAGTTTAGGATCTGGAGGGCGATCAACAGGTAATTTTTATTAGTATTTTTTATCTTTGCACTTTTTCACATTCTTCTCTTCAAACGCTCCACCTCTACGTTCTCCCCGGTGTTTATAAATTATATTGCGTATTCCTGAACAATTTCACAGAGCAATAAACAATATTGCTGCTCTTATGAGAGTGTTGATGCATCTCGGCTGTAGATTTGTAGGTTTTCAACAACAGAGCCAACAGACACCATAATATTTCAACCTCGTGTCAGCTGGAGTTTCAAATAAACAAGGCAGGTCCAAATAAGCAAAATAAACACACACATGCCATTCTGTGTGTGTCACTGAACGGTTGTTGAATGCATTTGAAAGGTTTGGTGTTTATTGCAAATCACATGGAGCCGCATCAGGTCAGTTTTGCTATTTGTTAAATCTTGTCGGCTAAACTCCAGTACACATATCTACTTAATGTCAAATCTAGTTTGCATAACCCTGTAGTAGTTTCCCTAGACATCAGGTCCTGAGGGTCGCAGGTCAGAATCGGAGGAGGAGGAAGAAGAAGAAGAAACGACGCCACCGTGCGGCGCGTTCAGGCGTTGCAGAGGTTGGTGAAACAGCACGTCCAGCCATTCCGTTCGCACAGCTCCAGACGAGCACAGCCCTTATCTCCATTCACTGAACCACACACACACACACACACACACACACACACACACACACACACACACACACACCACACGGGTCGTCGTCTGATAAGGCTGGTGAGTGTGATGGTGTAATAGAGGTGGGGGAAGATGAGGTGGTGTTTATGATAGGGTGGTGTCGGAGGTGGTGTTTATGATAGGGTGGTGGTGGTGGAGGTGCATGGTAGTGAAGGTGGTGGTGGAGGTATTGTAGGTGATGTTGGAGATGGTGTTACATGTATTAGAGGTGGTGGAGGTGTTAGAGGTGGTGTTGTGTGTACCGCGGGTGTAGCAGGCCTGCTGGGTGCTGCCGCTGCAGTATAGGACCTGGTTCCTGACCATCAGAAAGTCTTCTCCATAGCACTTAATCTCAAAGTCAGCTGACAGACACAAACAATAACACATTACTACACACGCACACACACACATTACTACACACATTACTACACACACACAGCTACACACACTACTACACACACATTACTATACAGTACATACACACACACACACACACACACACACACACACACACACACACACACACACACACACACACACATACTACACACACATAGCTACACACACATGTACACTGGAAGTTGGTGTTGTGGTGTTTGATGGTCTGATAAGGCTGGTGATGTTGAGTAATAGAGGTGGGGGAAGATGAGGTGGTGTTTATGATAGGGTGGTGTCGGAGGTGGTGTTATGATAGGGTCGGTTGGTGGGGAGCGTGCATGGTAGTGAAGGTGGTGTGGAGGTATTGTAGGTGATGTTGGAGATGGTGTTACATGTCATTAGAGTGGTGGAGGTTAGAGGTGGTGATATGTGCTGTACCGCGCGTGTAGCAGGTGTGTGCGTGTGTGCGTGTGTGTGTGTGTGTGTGTGTGTGTACCGAGGCAGAGGGGCAGCAGCACCAGCAGCAGCAGGACAGCCTTCATGTTGGTTCAATGGTGACTGAGAAGAGGGCCTTCAGAGACGGGGACAAAGACCAGATGAGGCGGGTTCAGAAGGAGCTGAAGGTGGTGATCCAGAAGGGCAAAGACACCTACAGAAGGAAGCTGGAGAAAAAGCTGCAACACAACAACCTGAAGGACGTGTGGAGTGGCATGAAGACCATCACCGGCTTCAAGAGGGCTGGAAACCAGGCAGCTGAGGGTGGCCGAGACCGGGCCAACGAGTTGAACCAGTTCTTCAACCGATTCGATGTGAGGGTGCCGGCTGTCCCCTCCCCCGGCTCCGCCATAACGACCCCTCTCCACACCTCCGGACCTGCTTACCCCTCCCCCCCCCACCAACCCCCTCCCCCATTTCACCCCACTTCCCCACCAACCCCTCCCCCACCCACCCCCCTCCCCCCTGCCTCTACTTCCCCCCCCCCCCCTCTCCACTCCCCTCACCCCCCCCCCCCCACCAAACCCCTCCCCCAATCACACCACCGCTCCACCAACCCCCTCCCCCAATCACCCCACCTCTCCACCAACCTCCTCCCCCAACCACCCCCCTCTCCACTCCCCTCACCCCCTCCCCCCCACCACCCCCTCCCCCAATCACCCCACCTCTCCACCAACCTCCTCCCCCAACCACCCCCCCTCCCCCTCTGCCTCTACTCCCCCCCCCCTCTCCACTCCCCTCACCCCCTCCCTACCCCTCTCTCCCCCTCTCGCACCCTCTTTCCTTCACGGCAGAGCAGGTGAGGAAGGCGCTGACCAGACTCCGCCCAGGCAAGGCCGCTGGTCCTGACGGCGTCAGTCCGAGGGTCCTCAAGACATGTGCCGTCCAACTGAGGGGTGTCCTGCAGCACATCTTCAACCTGAGCCTGAGACTGGAGAGGGTGCCGGTGCTGTGGAAGACATCCTGCCTGGTCCCGGTCCCGAAGAAGGTGTGCCCCAGCACCCCCAACGACTACAGACCGGTGGCGCTGACATCCCACCTGATGAAGTCCCTGGAGAGGCTGGTCCTGTCAAGTCTTCGGCCCATGGTGACCGCATCACTGGACCCTCTCCAGTTCGCCTACCAGCCGAAGATGGGTGTTGATGACGCCATCATCCTCCTGCTCGACACGGCCTACACCCATCTGGACAGACCCGATAGCACTGTGAGAATATGCTTCTTTGACTTCTCCAGTGCATACGACACCATCCGGCCTGACCTGCTGGGAAGTAAGCTGACGAAGATGGGGGTGGACCTCTCCCTGGTCTCCTGGATTATGGACTACCTGACAGCCCGACCACAGTTTGTCCGACTAAAGGACTGTGTGTCGGACAAGGTGGTCAGCAGCACAGGGGCCCCCCAGGGAACTGTGCTTTCACCCTTCCTGTTCACAGCATACACCTCTGACTTCCGATGCCACTCGGAGACCTGCCACCTGCAGAAGTATTCGGACGATTCTGCATGTGTTGGCCAGATCACTGGGGGAAGGGATGAGGAGTATAGGGGCTGGGTGAGCAAATTTGTTGAGTGGTGTGGGCTGAACGAAATGCAGCTCAACATCACCAAGACAAAGGAGATTGTGATGGACTTCAGCAGGAAGAAGACTATCCCCCCCACACCCATTTCCATAAAGGGCGTGCCCGTGGACATTGTTAAGGACTACAAATACCTGGGAGTTCACCTGGACAACGGACTAAACTGGGCCAAGAACACTGAGGCTGTGTACAAGAAGGGCCAGAGTAGACTCTACTTCCTGAGGAGGCTCAGGTCCTTCAACGTATGCAACACCATGCTAAAGATGTTCTACCAGTCAGTCGTAGCCAGTGTGATATTCTATGGGGTTGCATGCTGGGGCAGCAGGTTGAGGTCAGCTGACGCCAACAGGATCAGTAGGATAGTCAGGAAGGCGGGCTCGGTCCTGGGGGTCCAACTGGACTCCCTGGCGGTGGTGGCGGAGAGGAGAATGTTGCGCAAGATGCATAGCATCATGGGCAACAACCTCCACCCTCTCCACCAAATGCTGACCTCATATAAAAGCACATTCAGTAATAGACTCATCCAACCCAAATGTACAACAGAACGCCACAAGAACTCCTTTATCCCGGTTGCCATCAGGCTGTACAATGCATCCACCTCAGGTCGTGAGAGGAACAAGGGAGACACAGCGACCTGAGGTCAACACACGATACCATGCTAATGGTACACAATGCTAAGGTCAATTACAGCCACATCACTCCAGCAATCCTGCACTTTATCACTTTATCACTTATCACTTTATCACTTATCACTTATCACTTTACCACTGGTCACCTTATAATGTATCCACCAACACCTGCTGACAACGTAGTCCACAGTGTAGACCTTCTCTACCTCACTGTAGTTATTGGTAATATTTACCATGCAGACAGCCTACAATACTGTAGTTATTGGTAATATTTACCATGCAGACAGCCTACAATACTGTAGTTATTGGTAATATTTACCATGCAGACAGCCTACAATACTGCCAAACGCTGGTTGTTGATACATGTTTGTTGTTTTTGTTTTTTCAATGCAGTCCCTCCTTAGACTGTATATTGTGTGGTGTATATTTCTCCCCTGTGTTCTTTCTGACTTTTATGCTGCACGATAAGTTCCCTCGGGATAATTAAAGTCTTCTTGAATCTTGAATCTTGAATCTTGAGACACAGAGACCCACGGCTGCCTTTTAAATGCTGCTGCCACACACACACACACACACACACACACACACACACACACACACACACGCATGCACACCCACACTGTTGCACAACGGTTGTGTGTCTCTCCTCACTGATGTTTGGTTTGGCGGACGAGGGCAGGGGTGACGGTGCTGTGTTCTTTCTTCAATGCTATGGCCGCTATGATTAGCATGTTGTTCCGCTGGGAGAGGAAGTTATATTTTTGTGCTCCAAGTACAATTTTTGACTACTTGAGTCAAGCACATTTCAATATGAACTAATGTGGATATGTTCTATATCTAGTACTATCATACTTTCCCAAAGATTTAGGTACTTTTACTATAGTATATTGTACTTTATATATAGTACATCTATAGTACAATATATAATTACTTCTTGCACCATTTTGAAGGTAGAATGTTGCTGGAGAGGAAACATTGGAGATGCGTTGGTTCTACAGTCAGGTCCATAAATATTTGGACATTGACACAATTTTCATCATTTTGGCTCTGTACACCACCACAATGGATTTGAAATGAAACAATCAACATGTGCTTTTAGTGCAGACTTTCAGCTTTAATTTGAGGGTATTTACATCCAAATCAGGTGAACGGTGTAGGAATTACAACACATTTTATATGTGACCCCCCCCCCTTTTTAAGGGACCAAAAGTAATTGGACAATTGGCTGCTCAGCTGTTCCATGGCCAGGTGTGTGTTATTCCCTCGTTATTTCATTTACAAGGAGCAGACAAAAGGTCTAGAGTTCATTTCAAGTGTAGTATGAATCTGTTGCGGTCAACTCTCAATATGAAGTCCAAAGACCTGTCACTATCAGTGAATCAAGCCATCATTAGGCTGTAAAATCAAAACAAACCCATCAGAGAGAGAGCAAAAACATTACGTGTGGCCAAATCAACCGTTTGGTACATTCTTAAAAAGAAAGAACGCACTGGTGAGCTCAGCAACACCAAAAGACCTGGAAGACCACGGAAAACAACTGTGGTGGATGACAGAAGAATTATTTCCCTGGTGAAGAAAAACCCCTTCACAACAGTTGGCCGGATCAAGAACACTCTCCAGGAGGTAGGAGTATCTGTGTCAAAGTCAACAATCAAGAGAAGACTTCACCAGAGTAAATACAGAGGGTTCACCACAAGATGTAAACCATTGGTGAGCCTCAAAAACAGGAAGACCAGATTAGAGTTTGCCAAAAAACATCTAAAAGAGCCTGTACAGTTCTGGAACAACATCCTATGGACAGATGAGACAAAGATCAACTTGTACCAGAATGATGGGAAGAGAAGAGTATGGAGAAGGGAAGGAACTGCTCATGATCCAAAGCATACCACCTCATCAGTGAAGCATGGTGGAGGTAGTGTTATGGCGTGGGCATGTATGGCTGCCAATGGAACTGGTTCCCTTGTATTTATTGATGTACTGACAAAAGCAGCAGGATGAATGCTGAAGTGTTTCAGGCAATATTATCTGCTCGTCTTCAGCCAAATGCTTCAGAACTCATTGGACGGCGCTTCACAGTGCAGATGGACAATGACCCGAAGCATACTGCGAAAGCAACCAAAGAGTTATTTAAGGCAAAAGAAGTGGAATGTTCTGCAATGGCCAAGTCAATCACCTGACCTGAATCCAATTGAGCATGCATTTCACTTGCTGAAGACAAACCTGAAGGGAACATGCCCCAAGAACAAGCAGGAACTGAAGACAGTTGCAGGCCTGGCAGAGCATCACCAGGGACGAAACCCAGCGTCTGGTGATGTCTATGGGTTCCAGACTTCAGGCTGTCATTGACTGCAAAGGATTTGCAACCAAGTATTAAAAGCAACAATTAGATTTATGATTATGTTAGTTTGTCCAATTACTTTTGGTCCCTTAAAAAGGGGGGGGTCACATATACAATTTGTTGTAATTCCTACACCGTTCACCTGATTTGGATGTAAATACCCTCAAATTAAAGCTGAAGTCTGCACTTAAAGTTAAGTTAAATTGTTTCATTTCAAATCCATTGTGGTGGTGTACAGAGCCAAAATAATGAAAATTGTGTCAATGTCCAAATATTTATGGACCTGACTGTATGTTGGATGTGTGTTGGAGGTGTATTGGATGTGCGTTGGTACTGTTGACACATACAAGTTTTGATTGATTGATTGATGCAGGCTTTATTTTGAACATGTTAGAACAATACAATAAAAAGAATACAGTAAAAGAAAATAACCTAACATGTCCAAAAAGGAGCAGGAAGAAGCATAAGCTTATTTAATCCTAGCCCTTTTCCATCACTCAGTTAAGTGTATGTTGTAATGGGAAATTGCATTTAAGGCCTTTCTTTCAGCTGGCATTATGTTCCTTGAATAGATTGTCATTATGACAGACAAACCGTCCACCAACTGGCATTAGCGTGACTTCTTCTTTGACCAATCATAAAGATAAGCAGCTGGGGTGAAGGTTGGTTGACCGTTAAACCCCCTCAATGATTACCTCAGGAAACCTTGTCTGGTAAAGAAAGGAAACTTCTCCTATACCATGAGTGGGGTGTAAAGTGTGTTTAAAAGGGACAGGTGAATATCTGTTTGGTACTCACGCTGCTAGAGAGGAGTCTGGTGAATGCATTCATTAAAATACTCTTAATTTCTACAAGTATTGTGTTTACTTCAGTTTGAAGATCTCATTGCCCTAGATGCAATTATTGAATTGCCACGACAATGTGTACCCGCACACCCATAAACATGCATATTTATAAAAGTACATATTAACAAACAAAATAAATAAGTACGATAAGTAAACAAAATATAAACAAAGCTGACACAAGAGATCCTGACCACAGAGTTGACTGAAGGAAATGACCCCAAGAACTGTTTATAACTTTACAATGATTACAAGTTTGCTTAAATGAATCTGTTATTTATTTACATTTAAAACCCCTGACAAGTCGTTTCACAGCATCCTTTGTGTTAGAGGATGTGCCCAACGTCTGGGTGGGCAGGATCTTCAGTGGAGTCTTGAAGTGGTCCCCCCCCCCTGGGGAGAACACAGCCCTCAGAGGGCCCTCAGACAGCCCCTGGAAACGGAACAGCAAGGACTTGATGTCTGCGTTGTGGAACGCCACCGACCGTTCCACACAGTCCAGGACCACCACCACCTTCCTGGGCCTGGTGGTCAACAGGGTGCCGGGTCTTGTGCTGGCCACGTACCGGCCTCCCTCCCTTAGGGCCACCGTCCAGAAGCCGTGCTCCTCGTCTGCCTCCACCTGGCCACTCCTGGAGGCCCCCTGCAGGGCCACGCCCAGCACCCAGCGGTCCCGGTCCCCCAGGTCCACCTCCCAGGTGTGGGTCCCCACAAGGTACACCTGGGCCCCCAGGACGAACCCGCTGCCCTCGCTGAAGCGCTCGGGGTTGTCAGGGGCGTGGCCCCGGTTGCCATGTTGAATCATACCGGTGAGGTCATCAGAGACCGAGAGGCCGTGAGCGGCGGTGTTGGGGTCGAGGGTCACTGGACCTTCAGGAAACAGATCAGATTTAGTCGTGAACATCTCTGCAGCTTGCCTCATTATTACCGGCCGTTTCCATCCTCTACTCAGTTCATACCCTGCACCTTTTGACCCCTACGGTCTAACCCCGGCCCCCTAGCCACGCGCCTCTAGCCCCTAACCCTTAACCCCTAGGCACTAACCCCTAGCCCTAGCCCTATCCTCTATAATACATCATCTCCACCCATACATAATGGTTCATGGAGGGAGATCTCTCCTGGGTCCAGATGCTCCACTTACTGTAGGTCATCGTTGGCTGCATCTTCTCCCATACCTGGTACCTGAGGTTACCCAGGTGCGTAGGGACCTCCAGCAGAGCTCCTGCTAACACCTCCGGCTGGGGGATTGGGACTGACAGCCTGTGGAGGAGGAGGGGAGGAGAGAGGGATGAGTGGGTGACTGTTGATGTGGATTTCTGCAATCGAGTAGTAAAATGTACTTTACCTTTCCTTCAGCGCCTTGTACGCCTAAAAACAAACAAAAAGTTATTCCACTTTAGCCCAAGTTGGTCTTCTCCTTGTAGCGATGATAAATGCCAAATCTGTATATGTATGTAAGTACTTTTATAATTTTATAATTATGTATGCTTTGGGGAAAGTATATTTCCCCAAACCCACTGGTTTGTATTGGTGTGAAGGTTGTGTTCTCTGCTAACCTGGAGGAATTTATAGTCTGGGGCGGACCTGGCCTCCTCCGCCTTTCTGAAGGTGGTGCTCAGAGAGGTAGCTGTCTTCTCCAGGTTCTTCATCCTCTCCTGCAGGACTCCCAGCTTCATGTCCACCTCCCCCGACAGCTTTGACAGCCGGGCCGCTTCCTCCATATGCAGGAAGTGGTGGAACTGCTCAAACTGCTTTTTGATCTGATCCTGCGTTTGAGACGCCCGGAGCTTCACACCAAGGAACAAGAATTAGTGTTGCTGTGGTTGGTGTGGTTGTTGTGTTGGTGGGGTTGTAGTGTTGGTGGGGTTGTAATGTTGGTGGGGTTGTAGTGTTGGTGGGGTTGTAATGTTGGTGGGGTTGTAATGTTGGCGGGGTTGTAGTGTTGGTGGGGTTGTAGTGTTGGTGGGGTTGTAGTGTTGGCGGGGTTGTAGTGTTGGCGTGGTTGTAGTGTTGGTGGGGTTGTAGTGTTGGCGGGGTTGTAATGTTGGTGGGGTTGTAGTGTTGGTGGGGTTATAGTGTTGGTGGGGTTGTAGTGTTGGTGGGGTTATAGTGTTGGTGTGGTTGTAGTGTTGGCGTGGTTGTAGTGTTGGTGGGGTTGTAGTGTTGGTGGGGTTGTAGTGTTGGTGGGGTTATAGTGTTGGTGGGGTTGTAGTGTTGGTGGGGTTGTAGTGTTGGTGGGGTTATAGTGTTGGTGTGGTTGTAGTGTTGGCGTGGTTGTAGTGTTGGTGGGGTTGTAGTGTTGGTGGGGTTGTAGTGTTGGTGGGGTTGTAGTGTTGGTGGGGTTATAGTGTTGGTGTGGTTGTAGTGTTGGCGTGGTTGTAGTGTTGGTGGGGTTTTATTGATAGTGTGGTTGTAGTGATAGTGTAGTTGTAGTGATTGTGTGGTTGTAGTGTTTGTGTGGTTGTAGACTTGCAGTGTAGTGTTTGTGGTGAACAGCTCTGCTAGCAGGGGTGGAGCTTCCAGCAGGATATGAATCATACCTGGAGGTGTGCCTTGGTTTTCACGGTCTCCTGCTTCTCCTGGAGGTACACCCGAAACATAGCTTTCGGGGGGACAAGGTCAGCCAGCATTTCCTCCTATTGAGGGAGGGAGGGGGGGAGAGAGCGAGAGAGAGCTTCAGTAACATCAACTTGTTTTGCCAACAGAACTTCCTCCGGGATTACAGTCACCATCAACTTACACAACTACAGTTCCCATCACACCTCAGGACTACAGATCCATCACTACTCAGGACTACAGTACCCAACACTCCTCAGGACTACATATTCATAACTCCTTAGGACTACAGATCCCAGCAGAACACATACCATTGTACAGGACAACAGATCCCAGCAGAACCCTGGTGACTTACTTTGCAGTCGAGCGCTGCCTCCTCCAGCGGACAGAGCTGGTGGTCCTTGTGGTTCCTGGAGGTCTGGCAGACCAGGCAGAGCAGCTCCTGGTCCTCACAACAGTACAACAGCAACTTCTCCCCATGGAGTCTGCACTTATCCTCCTGCTCCTCTTCTCCTCCTCCTCCTCCTCCTCCTCCTCCTCCTCCCCGTCCTTCCTGCTTTCTCCTGGTCTCCACGATCTTCTGCAGCACCAGGTTGGTGGTCGGCGTGTCGCTAGCGGGAGAGCGACACACAGGACATTGTCTTGGCTGTCCTTTGCGCTGATCCTTCCAGATGGTTTCCACGCAGCTCCTGCAGAAGCTGTGGCTGCAGCCCAGCACCAGGGGGTCGGTGTACAGGTCCAGGCACACCGGACAGCTCATGTCCTCCTCTAGGTCCTTGTCGAGACTCGCCATGTTGCCTTCGTCTGGTGAGTGTTGTGGAAACCAACATGTAATTTAGAGAATTCTTTGGAGAAGGAGAAGTCGAGGAGTCGGAAGTGGCAAAATTGCAAAGACCTTTATTGCAACTTGCTACAGTTATAACAAAGGGAGTCCGGTCAGCTGTCTGTCCTCCCGATCTCCACGCAAACCGATCTTTTTATTGTCTTTCTTCGGTTATCTTAACACGTCCCTTAACACGTCCCTTAACACATGTATACGACCCGAATAGTATACTTGTTGGGCTCCCTCTGCTGCCCCTCAAATTGTCCTTGAATAGTTTTTTAACTCACATGACTTTAAATAAGTTTTATCTATATTAGCACTTCTTTATACAGCATGTAATCTAAAGTATTTTTATAAAGAAAGATTAAACCAACATATACAAAAATGAAGAAGAGAAATGATGTATAGACTGTTTGCAGACTTAAACACTTCAATGCAAATATTCTAATATTACAATACTAAACAACTTAACGACCTGGAAATTCAAGTAATTATTAACACAAACTTAATAAGAAACATGAAGAGTATTAAAAAGATGGGTGTTAGAAACTAATGATTAAGGTTTAAGGACCAAGCCACCGAATGGTGAGGAGACACATGATAGCCAATACACACCCCTCACACTCGTCCTGGTGACTGTAGTCAATCCGCTTCTATTGATCCTCTACGGCTCCGTTTCCTTTTCCCCCGATCGACTGGAGGTGCAGCTGTTGTTGATCATTCAGGTTGTTGCTTGGGATTCACTCAGAGGTATTTTCTTATCTCTCCCAATCAACCCAGCCATTCACCGGCGACACTGAACGACATGCCACTTCTCAGTCTTTCCACACTTTAGTTATTTTATATAGCACATACTGTACTTGTACAAGATGGCAACTATGTTTTGTGATAAACGCATATTCTTACAAGACGGCGACTATGTTTTATGATAAAATTCTCCCATATGAGACGAAATGGCGCCCGACTTTTGTTTTAGTCCGTCTACAGTTGGCATTCCAGCCCAGCAGATTAGGCGGTCCAACCTGTTTCATCAAAACAACACAGAAGTTATGTACAGCTGCTGTTCACTGGGAGGTGTCCTGGGTCTGGGCGTGCTCCTCTGGAGCAGACTCAGGGACCCTGGCCGTCCCGGGCAGCCTAGCGCAGCTGGAAGAGGTTTGAAGGTTTACGTCCCGAGAGGCTGGTTTGCATTTGGTGTCTCCTGTACCTCCATCCTCCTCTCCTTACTGTACCTCCTCATCTCCTCTCCTTACTGCACCTCCTCTTTTCCTTTCCTGGCTGCTCATCTTCCTCTCCTCTCCTTACTATTCCTCCTCCTCTCCTCTCCTTACTATTGTTCCT
Source organism: Coryphaenoides rupestris (assembly GCA_002895965.2). Lineage (NCBI taxonomy): Eukaryota > Metazoa > Chordata > Actinopteri > Gadiformes > Macrouridae > Coryphaenoides > Coryphaenoides rupestris. Next base: position 785,705 of record PIJE02000071.1, on the reverse strand, counting down.
CCTCTTGTCTCCTTACTCCTCCTCCTCCTCTCCTCTCCATACTTTACAGCTTAATTTCAGTTAATTCAGTCTTCCTATGGATGTGAAGATATGACAGCAGTGCATTATAGTATATTATACTCTGCATACGATATTATATGATGTTACTCTTCATTAAAAGCCTGACATCTTCCTCAGTCAACTGACTGTGTAACTATTACTGTGACCAAGGGCTATGCAAACAAAATGGACTTGACTTGACTCAATAGAGCCAGTGTGTTGACCCCCAGTATGTCCAGGACATCTCAGCTTGTTGTCAATATCGATCATCCAGAGAGAGGGAGTACAGACAGAACGCAGTGCACCGGGAGGAACCACCTGGGAGTTGGTTGTCCCATCATTGACCCGTATTTCTGCTGAGTCAGGGCCTGCTAGCCAATGATTGGCTAGTCGACAGACGGTGAACTTCTTTGCCCTGGTGGTCTGGCAGCACACGGGAGAAGTTTGCCTTTCGGAAGTCGGATGACGTTGTATGAAGAGCGACAAAGAACATGTTCAAGTTATGGTGGATGAAGGGACTAACTAAGACAGGACTTGACCCGGGAGACTGGGGTTTGGGTCCTGTTTTCGGTCGCAGTTTGGCAAGGTGTAGGCTTCTTGGTTAGGGTTTAGCTAAAAAAAATGGGTTTAGGATGGTGTGTGTGTGTGTGGGGGTGTGTGTGTGTGTGTGTGTGTGTGTGTGTCTCTCTCTCTCTCTCTCTCTCTCTCTCTCTCTCTCTCTCTCTCTCTCTCTCTCTCTCTCTCAATTCAATTCAATTTTAAAGAGCTTTATTGGCATGGGAAACATACATTTACATTGTCAAAGTGAGTGGTAAATAAAAACAAATCTAATTTACAATTGTCGATTTACAAATGTACAATTGCAGATTATGGCGTCTATAATAAAGAAATATGTAAACAAAGCTGCAATATTGCAATCAAATGTATAAATATATATAAAATATACTTATAAGGAAATAAATATATACAGGTAAGTAAGTCAACTTAAAAAAACTGGGTTACAAAAATACTAAGTACAAAATATAAATAAAAAAATTAAATTAAATGTTTAATTAAAATTAAAAATTAAAAATGGGGGGAAAAGGGGGGATTGACAGGTGATTGACAGTCTTTATGGAGGTTGTATTCCATTAGATGTCCTTTTCCTGTCGCAACAGCTCACAAGTCTTGCTGCTGTGTTTGCACATTCCTGTACCTCGCCCAGCAGATGTGGACGTTTTTGGTTGTTTAAGATTTCAAAATTCTTTTGTGTGTTTGAGATCTGTGTGAAGAATGTATCTCTAATGTCTTGGTATAGGTGGCAGGTTGTTAGGAAGTGTAGCTCGGTTTCCACCTCCTGTTGGGTGCAGTGGGTACAGAGTCTGTCTTCTCTTGGTAGCCAGGTCTGCCGGTGGAGGCCTCTCTCCACGGCGAGGCTGTGCTCGCTGAGTCTGTATCTAGTCAAGGATGCCCTGAGTTTGGGATCGAACAGTGCTCAGGTATTCTGCCGTTGTGTATTGTCTGTTTAGGGCCAAATAGCATTCTAATTTACTCTGTTTTTTGGTTGATTCTTTCCAGTTCTTTTTGTTTTCTTATAATTTGGTTTATTCTCATGGGATTTCTGTCTGGTGGCTCTGCTTGGTTTTGTGAATAGAGATCTGTCTGTCTCTCTCCTCCACTAGAGGGCACCACCACACCTCCCCTTCCCAGTGATGACCAGCAACCCGTTTCTACAGACCACAGGCTCCATCCATATCATCACCATGGTGACGACGGCAGTAGGAAGTGGTGTGTGAATGACGAGCCTGTTGTCTGTTGTATCTACCGCCCGATGTGTGTATATAGCTGACCTATCAATCAACAGTATGATTATAAATGACGTAACTATGTTTATGAATATGTCTGCATAACTCTTTATATTAGCATTTACATGTCAGCATATACCATTCTCATCTCAACATACTGTCTCTCTCTCTCTCTCTCTCTCTCTCTCTCTCTCTCTCTGACTCTCTCTCTCTCTCTCTGTCTCTGTCTCTCTCTCAGCGGGGTGGGGAGGGGCTATTAGCTTGCTGTGATGTTAACATGTCATGTGACCTTCATGGCTCCAGTGATGGGTTGTCAACATGTCAGCCGTTGTCACGGTTCCAGACATCAGACCATAATTGAAGTGTCGCTCTCTTCAATAAACTCCAGCTGCTTCCATTATTCCTTTCCTTTTTTCCTTCCATTTCCTTGCTAAGATGCTTCCTAGCATCCTGGCACCCTGTCATGGTCATAAGCATGATGCTTTCTATCGTGTAGCTTCCTATCTAGGAGGCTTCCTTGCATCCTAGCTAGGGAAGATGGATGATTGACCGATGGATGGATGTGGATGTGGCCTGCCCCGGTGTGAAGGTCAGGGTGGGGGTGTGAACCAGGGCTGTAACCTAACACCTGTAGGGTTTCCATGACAACCAACACAAACCCTCTGCCGCCGTCAAGTCTGGGCTTCGGTCCGTCTAACTTCTGTCTCTTCCCAACAACAACAACGTGACTGACGCCCATCGCTAATGAGAAGGTCTGCTAATTAGCCAACCGGCCGCAGACGGTAATTAACCGCGCTGGCTCCTGTCTGGTCCTCCTCCCGCGACTCGTGATTAGTATGACGCTAGCACTAATGAGTCTGTGCCGGCGGCAGGCAGGAAGTGAATTCGGACCAGATTCCTGAATGGGAATGAGGTATGAGTTATGAGGCGTCCCTGACATCCATGATACTGAGTTACACTGAGAGAGAGGACCTCTGAGGATAGATGGGGACGGGCGGTATCTTCTTATTTTTTGTATTATATAATTAAAAACAAAACTACCGTCTTAAAAAAAGGCTTCTACCTTCACCTTCTACACTTGGTTATCCACACCTGGTTAGCTTCTCCACCTCGTTATCTCCACCTGGTTATCCACACCTGGTTAGCTTCTCCACCTCGTTATCTCCACCTGGTTATCCACACCTGGTGATCTCCACCTGGTTAGCTACACCTGGCTAGCTACACCTGGTTAGCTACACCTGGTGATCTACACCTGTGTTGTGAGAACAGCGTAGCCAATAGCGAGTGCGGAGTGGAGCGCGTGTGTGAGTGGTGGAGAGAGAGAGAGAGAGGAGAGAGAGAGAGAGAGAGAGAGAGAGAGAGAGCATGCGCACAGCCAGTTCAGAGTCAGCGCGTGTTACATGAAGAGAGTGAATGTAATGTGCGAGGGAATCACGGTTGTCACCAAATAAAGCACAAAGCATCTCAAGGACAAGCTGGTGTGTTGCTTGCTGTTTCTCCCACCGACTGCCGTGGAGTGAGATGGTTATTGATCCCGAAGGGAGCTACAGAGTAGGCTACTTCGGCCCCGGAGGAAAAGTCTCCCCTGCGGAGCTGAGAGCAAGGAAAGTTCAACACCTGACTAGCTACACCTGGTGATCTACACCTGGTTAGCTACACCTGGCTAGCTACACCTGGTGATCTACACCTGGCTAGCTACCTTCTACACTACCAAGAGATACAAGGCCATAACTGCTTCCTGTCTATGTCAATGATGGACTGAAGACTTCGCTTCTCGAACACATCCCACACTAAATCCCCCAAACACTGTGATGAGAGCTGAGAATGAACTCATCTCATGATGGACGATGTGTGTGTGTGTGTGTGTGTGTGCGTGCGTGCGTGTGTGTCCGATTGGATTCTCTTCCTCCTAAACAACAAAAGGAGGAATGATTGAAAGGTTGAAAGATCTGTTGTTAAATAATTCAGGTGAGGTTAAATAATTCTGATTGATCTGAATCTGCCTGACGGTGGTGGTGTGTATTTATATCAGACAATAGTCATGATCATGTGTGATGCCCAGTTTAGGTCCGATCAATATGAACAATGAACACAGATGTCTTATTTAAGTTATCATCTAGTTAATAGATGATAATAATAATAGATAATATATAGTAATAGATAATATAGCAACACAGAGAGAAGAGTGACAGGCTGAATCGCCTTGGAAACCCTTCATACAGAGTCCTCGTATCTGGGCCACCCTGAAACCATGGCAACCACCCCGATCCCACCGGGACGTGGTTCGGACCCCCCCCCCTCCCCACCCCACCCTCACCTCTACCCTGTCTCTAGCTAACTCTATCAACCTAGCAATCTCTCTCTTTCTCTATGTAGCTCTCTGGTTATCTCTCTATGTAATGTATTGACTCATACAGACACGCTTTAACACTCACACAGGGAGAGACAGGACAGCAGGACAGACGTGTAGAGAGACAGGACAGCAAGACAGACGTGTAGAGAGACAGGACAGCAGGACAGACGTGTAGAGAGACAGGACAGCAGGACAGACATCAATAATGATCACATCTGCCTCATTATGTATAGTACTGTGAATTTGTTTGTTTAGTAGTATTTGTGCTAGTTGTGTGTAATACTGCGTGTCACGACTCTACTGTACTGTTACAGTATACATGTGCATACATGTGTTGATATCGGTTATATGTAGCACTGTGTAGATACTTTGGAGTACTGTGTACATGCTATGTAGTACTGGCTGACAGTGGGTGAATAATGAAGTACATAACAGAGGCCTGATATTATCAGGGGACATCTCCATATTTGATTGGCAGGTGGGTGTCATGACAACGGGAGTGGGCATCTTATGTGGTGGTGTGTCTGCAGGATTACAGCATGTGGAACTGCCTCTCCCTTTTATTCCTCTAAAGAGACGTTTATGAGCCAAGTGGTGGTGTGGTTTCTAACTGTGGTTCTTAATTCTGTGTTTATCACGTTTTGGTTTAGAGGTGGATGTCGTTATTAACTCTGTGTTAATAAAGGTTTGGTTCCGGAAGTAGACATCTGTGATGTTTGTACTCCACACCTGTCCCAGGGGTCATGTGGCTGTCAGGGAGGCGTCTTATTGGACAATAGAGACATGCCTGCACTCCCCTGATTGGTCCCTGGGGGTGATGCGCTTGGGTTCTTCAAAACATCTTCTCTCTCTCCTTCTGGAGGGGGCGGGGGGGAGGAGGGATGATAGATGGATGAATGATGGAGGGAGGAAGGGAGGGAGAGTAGGATGGAGGGTTTGGTTCACTGTCTGTTGACAGAAAGACTAACGACTTCATGAATACAGCAGACAGTCATTTAGTTATTTTGTTTGTCTCCCCCCTCTCTCTCTCGCTCCCTGTCTCTCTATCTCTCTCGCTCTCTCTCGCTCTCTCTCGCTGTCTCTCTCTATCTCCATGTGTCTCTCTCACACACACACACACACACACACACATATAGATGTCCATTGTCCAACGTGTTTAAATTATGAATTATGAGACATATTATAGGCAGCCCACACATACACACACACACATACACACAGTGTGTGTTTTAATTCAATATGAATATTATATATTTTTTATATGAATATTGTTTTAATGTTAACATTTATCATCAGAAGATGATCTAAGGCTGGTTCTCTGTATGTTGGACAGTCACGTTAGCGCCACGCTAGGTTAGCACAAATACCAGACACACAACCCAACAGACAAACTCAACTTGCAGTATTATTTTATTTACATTCTAACTTCCAGAGATTGGAGGAGGAGGAGGAGGAGGAGAGAGCAGAAAGGACCTTGGACTCCAGAAAAATTAGTCAATGATCTACCAGCTTTTGCCTGTTACCACGACGACCACATCAACACAACGGTGTGTGTGTGTGTGTGTGTGATCCTAAATGCTCAGCAACACACATCCTCCTCAATATATCTGTTGATCCGTCCTGGATAAGCAGGTGGATGCTTTAATAACATGGATTACTCACACCCACACACACACACTCACTCTCTTATTGTATTTAGATCCCTTCTCTCCTGTGTTTGCTTTCTCCTATCAGTCACGAGGAGGAGGGGTCTCCAGTACACCAACCATTTCGCTTCACTAACCATTATTAACAATTATATTAACTACTATAATCATGCTCACCATTATACTAACTACTATAACCAGTATTAACAATATTAACTACTATGATCATGCTAACAATTATACTAACCACTATAACCACCATAATAATTTTACTATCCACTATTACTATACTAACCACTATAACCATATTAACAATATTTGTTTTAACTACACAACCCATTATTAATCATTATACTAGCATTATACTAACCACTATCATACAAGCCGTTATAACCATACTAACCAATATATTATCCACTATAAACCACTACAACCATAGTTACCGCCACACTAACCACTAGAAGAAGCATGCTAACTGAAGCCACACACCTCAGCTGGTCTGAGCTGTGGTCTGGTCACCCCTAGCAACACTTTAGTCCATCTAACAACTGAGGCTGTCCTCCGTTGTCATGGTGATGACGTTGCGGTGGTGTTGGTCCAGACCCCTCATTTGCATTTAAAGAAAACCAAACAAACACATCCATTTCACAAAATAAAATTTATTCACAGGGAAATGACAATGATTGTTCAAAAGGGGCGTGAATACATAGATCTTTGTTCGCCGATTCATATTCTGGATCAACAGAATCTTCACACCACCAGCGTCGCTTAGAGACTAGTAGTTAGCACAACACTGCGGCGTTTGTAGTCAAACCCTGCTGGTAGATCCTGGACCAGCGGGGTTTGCCAACCAGGTGGCACCCAGACACATGTGTGAGAGAGAAAGAGAGAGCAGGAGAGGGCTGCGATTGGCCAGACTTATCCCAGACCAGATTGAGATTCATAACCCAGCAGCGGAGACGGTGTGAGGACAATGAACTAGTGGATAAATAGGAGGACGTTTCCTGGACAATGTTGTTGGAACATGAAGTTAGAAGAAGCAGCATCTGTTGTTGCTAGGCTGCACAGCATCACTTGTTGCCGGGCTGCGCCGCAAAGTAGAGAGCCGTGAGGCAGTAGAGCGCCCCGCCAATGGTCAGGCCCATGGTGGTCCGGTACAGCATCTTGTCCATCACTCCCTTCTTCAGGTGGATGGGGATACCGTCTGCCTTCTGCACACAGAGACACACACACACACACACACACAGGGTTCAACAACCACCCTGTTCCATCACCTCCGATCTCAGCTCACCTCAAGGTACATAATATGTCATACAATAATGTTCTGCGAGATGGAAAACGAGAAAATGTACACGATGACGGTGAATTATGAACAGCTGTGTGAGATGTGGATACTGATGATGCTTTTCACCTTCAATTTCTTATCGATAGAATGAGAGAATCAAGTTGGGATACATTTATTTCCCGATAGAGTAGAAAATATGGACATAGCTCTGAATCACCCATTTTGTGAACAATGCTGCTTGCATAGCGCATGGATGGAACGTGTGTATATCGAGGCCTTGAAAAGGGTTCTGGTCTAAAAACACATTATTGCATTTGTGTGTTTTTGTCTTGTTCTGCTGTACCCCTAGGGGTTAGGGTCAAGGTTCACGGTTGGGTGACCCCTTTACCTGGAAGAACTTCTGCAGGTCAGGGACTTTGTTGCGACCCATGTACTCTGTGGAAGTCGCCGCCGTCGAGACGATCTTGGTGGGCGACGCGAAGATCATCGGCGACGGCTCAGCGGGCAGACCGGGCTTCAGACCCTGAGAAGACATCCAGCGCTCAGGTCATTCGATCAGAACAATAACCCACATCATGTTGGTGTAAATGGTTTTATCCAAAGCTCTTTACAGTATTACCTCACATTCACCCATTCATACACTGACGGCGGTGCCAACCATGCAAGGTAACAACCAACACGTCAGGAGCAGGTAGGGTTAGGTGGTGTCTTGCTCAGGGACACCTCGACGCGAGGAGGGGGAGGAGCCCGGGGATCGAACCTGCAACCTTCCCCATTTGCCAGACAACCGCTCTTACCTCCTGAGCTACTGCCACCCATGATGCACCTCTGTGAGTAGCAATACTGGGTCTAGGATTTAGCTGCACACCACCACCGTGGGGACGTTCCCTGCCTCTAGATCGACATTTGCCGTGATTGAGAGTTGTTATGGAGGATGCTAGGATGTTATTGGGAGATGTTATGGAGGATGTTATTGGGAGATGTTAGCATGGTATTGGGAGATGTTATTGGGAGATGTTATGGAGGATGTTATTGGGAGATGTTAGCATGGTATTGGGAGATGTTATTGGGAGATGTTATGGAGGGCGTTAGCATGTTATTGGGAGGTGTTATGGCGGATGTTAGCATGTTATTGGGAGATATTATGGAGGATGTTAGCATGTTATTTGGAGATATTATGGAGGATGTTAGCATGTTATTTGGAGATATTATGGAGGATGTTAGCATGCTATTGGGAGATGTTAGCATGTCACAGAGTTGTTATGGAGGATGTTAGCATGTTATTGAGAGTTGTTATGGAGGATGTTAGCATGTTATTGGGAGATGTTAGCATGTTATTGAGAGTTGTTATGGAGGATGTTAGCATGTTATTGGGAGATGTTAGCATGTTATTGAGAGTTGTTATGGAGGATGTTAGCATGTCACTGAGAGTTGTTATGGAGGATGTTAGCATGTCACTGAGAGTTGTTATGGAGGATGTTAGCATGTTATTGGGAGATGTTAGCATGTTATTGAGAGTTGTTATGGAGGATGTTAGCATGTTATTGGGAGATGTTAGCATGTTATTGAGAGTTGTTATGGAGGATGTTAGCATGTTATTGGGAGATGTTAGCATGTTATTGAGAGTTGTTATGGAGGATGTTAGCATGTTATTGAGAGTTGTTATGGAGGATGTTAGCATGTCACTGAGAGTTGTGTGGAGGATGTTAGCATGTTATTGGGAGATGTTAGCATGTTATTGAGAGTTGTTATGGAGGATGTTAGCATGTTATTGAGAGTTGTTATGGAGGATGTTAGCATGTTATTGAGAGTTGTTATGGAGGATGTTAGCATGTTATTGAGAGTTGTTATGGAGGATGTTAGCATGTCACTGAGAGTTGTGTGGAGGATGTTAGCATGTTATTGGGAGATGTTAGCATGTTATTGAGAGTTGTTATGGAGGATGTTAGCATGTTATTGAGAGTTGTTATGGAGGATGTTAGCATGTCACTGAGTTGTTATGGAGGATGTTAGCATGTCATTGGGAGATGTTAGCATGTTATTGAGAGTTGTTATGGAGGATGTTAGCATGTCACTGAGAGTTGTGTGGAGGATGTTAGCATGTTATTGGGAGATGTTAGCATGTTATTGAGAGTTGTTATGGAGGATGTTAGCATGTCACTGAGAGTTGTGTGGAGGATGTTAGCATGTTATTGGGAGATGTTAGCATGTTATTGAGAGTTGTTATGGAGGATGTTAGCATGTCATTGAGAGTTGTTATGGAGGATGTTAGCATGTTATTGGGAGATGTTAGCATTATCTTGAGAGTTGTTATGGAGGATGTTAGCATGTTATTGGGAGATGTTATGGAGGATGTTAGCATGTTATTGGGAGATGTTATGGAGGATGTTAGCATGTTATTGGGAGATGTTACGGAGGATGTTAGCATGTTATTGGGAGATGTTAGCATGTCACTGAGAGTTGTTATGGAGGATGTTAGCATGTTATTGGGAGATGTTATGGAGGATGTTAGCATGTTATTGGGAGATGTTATGGAGGATGTTAGCATGTTATTGGGAGGTGTGAGCATGTTATTGGGAGGTGTTAGCATTATCTTGAGAGTTGTTATGGAGGATGTTAGCATGTTATTGGGAGATGTTATGGAGGATGTTAGCATGTTATTGGGAGGTGTGAGCATGTTCTTGTCTCTACGTGGAGGACACGGGCTCACCCAGCATGCAGAGCAGGAGGCTGCAGAAGGTCACTGGGTGTCGGCGGTGTTTGTGTTGTTACCTGCGGGACGTGCGCCGCGGTCGTGGCTCCGGTCAGCCGCTGCGTGATTCCGTTCAGCCTGTAGTACATGTTAACGATGTTAACGTGTTGGTGGTGAAGGTGTGCGGTTCTGGTGTCACCTCCTGAGGAATGATGTGAAGAGGAAGGAGAGTGTGGGGTCCTTGCGCCGCTGACTGGCGAGTCCAGGGTGACGTCACAACACCATAAAGGGGCCTAATTAGGTGTCGGTGTCTCGCCTGCGTTAAAACAATTTGTTTTATAAGAAAATATATTTATAATGTAACTCATAATATGCCCCCCCCCCCAAAATAAAGAAAAAGAAATTACACATTAACAGGTCAAAATGTTTATTAAACGAGTACAAATGTCCTCAAAATACCGACACCAATGTTTTTACAGTCTATGGAAAATACATGAACGCCTTCAAATTAAAAGCATGGCATATACTTCAAAAGTTAACAAACATATCCATACAATAAATCTAGTTCATGAGCAGACTAATGTTTTAAAAGAAACGTGGCTTTACATGCTCAACTGCTGACCTCTGGGAAACAGTTATACATATCTTATACATATACAGGGCCTACAGTTAAGTCATATAAAATGAATGTTTCCTTAATATACACTCAGAAAATCTCCTTTTTATATCTGTTACCCACTGTTTACTACAATGAACATTAAAGTCCCAGCAAGGGAAGACACAAATATAATACACCATTTTATTTGATTGCATCGAGAAAACTGCCAACACATATTTTTTTATTTTTTTTATTTTTTTACTCTTAATACACATTTTGAATATTGGCTAGTTCTGGTCTTATCATGTTCTTAACTTGGTTACGGTAATTCATCAGCAGTTATGTCTTACTAAAAGTAGCAATATTTAAGACCATAAGAAGTAAACTATTGCTATATGCTCAAAAAGGTTCCAGCAACTGCTTCTGAAATATAAACATAAAAACTAGCCGCAAAACGTATACAAAATGTAGCATGTGGGTGCTGTAGTCCAATCTATCCTAGTTCTATACCAGAACATCTAGTCTATCCTGGTTCTATGTCAGAACAGCTATCCTGGTTCTAATACCAGAACATCTAGTCTATCATGGTTCTATACAAGAACATCTTGTCTATCCTGGTTCTAATACTATAACAACTAGTCTATTCTGGTTTTATACCATAACATCTTGTCTATCCTGGTTCAGAGTCTTAAGAAGCGGGTTCTCCATCCATCACCTCCACCCTCGGTCCCCCAGCCTCCCCCCATCCCCGGCGAGACCCCCTGGCGGGGAGCAGCCCAGGCCTGCCAAAGTGAAGTCATTAAAGGGTTGGTGCTCTAGAAAGTACAGCAGAATGAGAGCACGGATGGATGCATGGGCTTGAATGTGGAAATCCTGCAGCCTTGGGGAAACAAAGCAGCAGGGGGTGCAGGGAGCGGGGGGGGCTCAGACCTTTCAAACACTTCCATGTGCTCGCGTGCGCAGTGAGCAGGTCAGACCGAAGCACAGAGGACAGTGTATCGGTGTCACCAATGTTACCATGGCAACCCAGAAAGAGTAGGGACTAGTTCACCACAGCCATGAATTGTAGCGTTATCCTGGTGAACCACAATGCAATTGAATCCGTTAACTTGCTTCCTGTGGGGCATCTATGCCAGTTAATGTTCCCCGGAGAGAGGAGAATCAGAACAAGACAACGAGAACAAACCACAAAGTCAAGATTAATACATTTGTAACGTTTTACAAAGAATTTGACAAAGCAAATCTAACATGTCTCCGGGGGGGAGGGAGGGGGGTGGGGTCAGTTGAGGAACTCAGCGGACAGGCTGCGTCCGTAGCGGGCCGAGCGGAAGCGCAGCTCGTGGTAGCACTGCACGAAGCTGTGGTAGATGAAGGTGATGGGCAACGCCAGGAGCACGATGCCACTCACCACACACACGCCGCCCAGCATGCGCCCGGGCACCGTTACCGGGTACATGTCCCCGTAGCCCACCGTCGTCATGGAGATAATCACCCACCAGGCTGCGCCGGGGATGCTGGCGTAGTCCGGGTTGCCGCGCTCCAGCAGCTGGGCCAGGGCGCTAAAGATCGCCATGGCAACGCAGATGAACACCAGCAGCATGACCATCTCGCGGTAGCAGCGCCGCAGCGTCAGGCCCAGTGTCTGCAGGCCCAGGAAGTGGCGCGCCAGCTTGATGACCCAGAAGATGCGCATGATGCGCAGCACGCGCAGGGTCACGCCCGCCCGCTGCACCTGGGAGTTCTCGCCCGTCAGCGTTGTCGCGGCGACCGACACGTAGTAGGGCATGATGGCCAGCAGGTCGATGACGTTGAGTGGCCGCCGCAGGAACGCCCATTTGTTGCGCGACACCACGAAGCGCACGATGCACTCGGCCGTGAACCAGCCGATGCACACCGCCTCGATGACCCTGCGCGCACACATGCCAATCACAGTTAAGACACTCGGTGACCCTGCATACAGACAGCCAATCAGATCCAGGCAATAAACAGAGATAAGGACAGACAGCCAATCACAGTTAGACACTCGATGACCCTGCACGCAGACAGCCAATCACAGTTAGACACCCGGTGACCCTGCACACAGACAGCCAATCACAGTTAAGACACTCGATGACCCTGCGTGCAGACAGACAATCACAGTTTAGACACTCGATGACCCTGCGCGCAGACAGCCAATCAGAGTTATACGCTCGATGACCCTGCATTCAGACAGCCAATCACAGTTAGATACTTGGTGACCCTGCACGCAGGCAGCCAATCACAGTTTAGACACTCGATGACCCTGCATGCAGACAGCCAATCACAGTTAGACACTCGGTGACCCTGCATGCAGAGAGCCAATCATAGTTAGGACACGCGGTGACCCTGCATGCAGACTGCCAATCAAATTTAGGCAATAAATAGAGATGAGGACAGAGAGCCAATCATAATTATGTACAAAATCAAGAAAGGACTAGGACAAAGTCACCAACAAATGAAACCTAAATTCAACTTTCACCTTTTTATCTAATTTCCACAATTATAGATCACCTATTCAACAATCTATACCGAAATAAGTTCTGTTTCTAAGTGATTTTACATCCAAATGTAAGAGATCGTTTTGGTCTCGACGAACCGTCAAAATGGGGCTTAATTAACCGTCAACCAAAACATCATATCATATCATATCATATTAAAAACTGCCATTTGAACCCGTTGTGAGAACTGTGAGATACGTCATGACGGAGGTAAGATGCTCTGGGAGCCATTTCAGTTATCAGTGAAACAGATTTCAGGACCACTGACAGCGCCAGACACGTAATATTATACAATATTACAGACACTTAAGTCATGTTCTGTAGGTGTGATGATATAACCTGCCGCCAAAAGTGAGGCTTTTGAACTCCTAATAAAACAAAGAAAGTTGTGCTGCTCTGCTGATCAGCTGTTGCGCTACCAAGCATGTGCGCCATGAGGGAATTACGCAGTAAACAATGAACTTCATCTCACACACACACACACACGTTACGTAATGACATAATGTGTGTGGAGGAGGGTGTTTATGAGAGAGAGAGGTTGGAGGACTCTGGTTGAACAGGATAGGGTCCTGATTGCGGTGCATTCAATGTAATACGTCAGGTATATGTGAGGGTTGTGGTAGTGTGTATCAGGGGTCATAGGTCAGGGGCGGGGGGGAGTGGGATCCTGGGGTCAAGGTTATGTGTCCAGGTAACCATGACCTTTGGAACCCTAATGGCAGTGACCTCATGCTGACAATCAGAATCACAATGATGATGGAGGTTTTTCCGAATGCACACACATACACACACACACACAGACGCACACACGCTGACCTGTTCTCGCCCATCGCCTTGCTCTCCTCCGTGCGCCAGTCCGGCAGGGTGCTGGCGCAGAGCATCACCATGGACACCACGACGAACAGCATGGACACCGTGGCGAGCACCTGCGCCGCCACGGACGACGTGGGCTCCTCGAAGGTCCTCCTCATCCTCTCCTGCCACCGCCGCACCCGCGCCCGCCTCCCCGCCGCCGGCTCCTCTGCGCCGGCGGCCAGGTGGTGGTGGTGGTGACGACCCCCCGCGTCTCCGTGGCGCGGCTCGTCCTGCGTGGCGGCGGGCTCTCCCTCCTCCGCGGCGGGGAGGTGGGTGTAGTAGGTGTCCGACATCCGGTCGTCCAGTCTCCGCTGGCAGCAGGGCTCCAGGTGGTCGGGGCTCTCGAGGCCCCAGTAGAGCATCTCGTGGTAGAAGGACAGCTCGCACATCTGCGGCGCCACGCGCAGGGTGCCGCGCCGCACGTACAGCATGATGAAGCCGAAGGCGCCCGCGTGCCGGTCGAAGAAGAACTCGTTGGTCTCGCGGTCGTAGTCGTCGCACACCTCCAGCACCTCGCGCTCCGACGCGCAGCCGTGCAGGCGGCTCACGCGCCGCAGCGGGAAGTCGCGGATCACGTCGCCGGAGAAGGCGTAGCGCGCGCCGCCGACGTTCAGAACGCACACCGTCTTCCCGAACTTCATCGTTGGATGTTGTCCGCGTTACGTTACCTGCTCATCGCGCGCCCGTAACTCAACTCAGGTGGCAACAGGTGCGCTCGTGGAACTTAATATCTGCGCGGTAATAACTTCAAAGACCGTTTGAACTTCGCTCGTGGCGCACCGCCTCCACGCGTCCGCGTGCAGCGCAGACACATACACACACACCCACACACACAGGGCGGACAGGGCGTGACGTCATCTCTACGGACCGCGAGGACGACAGGTGTGGTGTGTCGTCTCGACCTTTCCCCATCAGCCAAGTTCCTGCACTGAAGACTTGAATGTAGTCGAGAGTAAATAACGAGAGACTAACTAAGTGGACTAACTAGACTAACTAACTGGACTAACTGGACTAACTGGACTAACTAAGTGGACTAACTAGACTAACTAAGTGGACTAACTAACTGGACTAACTAGACTAACTAAGTGGACTAACTAGACTAACTAACTGGACTATCTAACTGGCCTAACTAGACTAACTAACTGGACTAATTAGACTAACTAACTGGACTAACTAGACCAACTAACTGGACTAATTAGACTAAACTAACTAGACTAACTAACTGGACTAATGAGACTAACTAACTGGACTAATTAGACTAACTAACTGACTGGACACAGACTGTATCTCATACTAATCTAACTAATGTCATGGTGAGAGGGTTGGGCATCATCATCATCTTGTGTTATTGTACTTTTTGTGTGCTTTGGCAATGTAAATATGCTACTTATTTAATTTTGTTCTATGCCTTTTTCTTAGGTTTCAATGTTATTATGATTGTTATGATTGATTGTGATTCTTTTTACCCTTGCTGTAAAGCACCTTGAGATTTCACTGTATTTTAAAGTGTGCTATATAAATAAAATGCATTATTATTATTATTATTATTAAATGTTGAATTGAGTTGAATTGAAATGAAATTGTATGGCTCTTTGTCACCTGCATTTCATATGTTCAAACAAAAAATATCGACCGATACATTTGTTGTGGATTCTGCATTCATATTTATGGATGCAAGTTGTGCTGTCACAGACCTCTGTGCATGGAGACCTCTCTTGTCAATCCCATGGCGTCCCCTTCTCTCAGTCTGTCCCCGCCCATGACCTTTGAACCCTGATGGCAGTGACCTCATGCTGACAATCAGAATGGGTTGTGGAATGATGATGGAGGTTTTTCCGAATGCACACACATACACACACACACACACATACACACACACGCATGCACACACATGCACACACACATTCACGCACACACACACACACTTACTCCCACTTGCATCATTTCTACCTCGACTAAAACATGCACTGTTTATGATATTTTTTATTTTATGATGCAATTTGACTTGATATTCAATGAAATGCATACACACTATAAACAAATAACATGTTGTGAATGCTTCTCAGCATTCACACCAACTATTATATTATTATCTATACATATATACTATTGTTCATGACTTGTTTTACTTGTCTAGTGATCACATTATTATTAATATAATCTTATTGAGATGAACAGTCTATATAACTGTTAATCTTATTGAGATTAACAGTTATATACATAGTCGCGTCAATATTCTTAATGTCATGTCCAATAATATTTCACTTCAATTATGCCAAATTGTTTTCGCCGTCGGAATATCTTACCTTGCCTACATATCTGTATATTTTAACTGTAAATTTGTAAATCCGTTAGTTTATTTTTATCATTCTGTTGTTTTCCATATTGTTTTATTGTGCTGTATCGCTATGTAACCTGGCACAAGAATTTCCTTGGGGATTAATAAAGTTCTATTCTATTCTATTCTATTCTATGTAAATTTGAGGACTTCAGTTCATCTTCCACACCAGCGGGTGGCGCGAATGCGCCCGTCGTCCAGTTGAAAATATATAGACGACAACGAAGAAGACGAAGAAGGAGGAGGCGAAGGAGTGGAGGAGGAGGAGGTGGTGGAGGAGGAGAAAAGCAGAAGAGGAAGAAGAACAAGTTGAAAGTTTAAAGACAAGGATTAACTTGCGTTTTGTTTTGTGTGTTTCTAGACGGATCGAGAGAGCTGCGGTGTGTGTTATTATTATTATTATTATTATTATTATTATTATTATTATTATTATTATACAGACGCTAGTGCTTTAGCCGTGACGCTAGCATAGCATCGCAGCTAACGCACGGGCGTTACTTTACTGTTTTAAAACGTAACTTTTTTTGAAAACTTTACTTTTCAAGGCTTTCTCAACTGGTTTATTTTCTCTTTTTGGTGGGTTAGTTTACCCTTTTAAATGTGTTGTCCTTTTACTAAAAAAAAAAAGCAAAGGATTGTTTGTTTAAGTGGCTTTTATTATTTGTGTTTTTAATCATTGTTCGTTGTTCTTAATCATTGTTCATTGTTCTTAATCATTGTGTTGAGAAGATAATTGGTGAAGTTTGAAATGTGCTTTTCTGAGCTCTCTCTTCACTCTGACAGCTGATGTTGTGCGGCGCCTGTCTGTCTCCGCATGGGTCGTTTTTTGAAGTCTTATCTGTCTTAAGTGGGCGAAGTCTCGAAGTGACTCACTCGCAAAACGCTGTCTCGACAACGTCATGTGAAACACTACCGTTGTGCGGGTTGAATTACGGGTCCACCTGTTTGCCCTCACGACTTCTAACTCCATTCCCCTGTTATTTTCCATTTGCAGTGTAATTTGCGATCTTGGTGTTGCCGTGGTGATGGTGGTAACTGGTGATGGTGTTGCCATGGGAATGTTGTCGTTGCCAGGGAGACCTGTTGTTGTTGTTGTTGCCGCCGCCGTGGTGGTGATGGCCGTGTTGTTACCGCGTGCTAACTGGTGATGGTGTTGCCATGGGAATACTGAGACCTGTCGGTGTTGTTGTTGCCGTGGTGGTGGTGGCCGTGTATTTACCATGGGTGTGTCGTCGTGGCCAGGGAGATGCTGTCGTCGTCATCGTTGTTGTTGTTGTTGTTGTCACCGCTGTGGGGAAACCACTGCTCCAGAGATATGAAACCAGTGATGCAAACGTGTATATTTAATAATGACGCACCACTATCTACTGCTGCTGCTGCTGCACTGGTTAATATTCATGTGCACATGCTGTTGTTCCTCTGCTGTCCCAGGTCCAGGATGCACTACTACCGCTATGAGAGCGCAGAAGTCAGCTGCTGCTACAAGTACCTCATGTTCAGCTACAACATCATCTTCTGGGTGAGTACTAGTACCAATATACACTACCATGAGTACCGGTTACCAGTAGTTGGGGCTGGGCTAAGAATATCGACGACATATCCAATATCGAGATGAGACATCTTGGACCTCGTCTTACATTTTGGATATCGCAATATCATGATTATGTCATATGCGTTTCCTGGTTTTAAAGATTGCGTTACTGTAAATGTTGCAATGTTCCTGAACATACCAGACTGCTATAACTGTTTTAATACATGAGTACCAGTACTATATACCTGCATGAGCACCAGTAATCCTCCGAACCCCATCGATGCCTTGTTATTCCCACAGACATATTGTGAAATGCCCTACAGGGTGTATGATGGTAATGTAATAGTGGACTGTGTGTTATTGTGCAACGCTCCACTTGGCCTGGGTTCTCATACCTCTTGAGTGTATTCATTACTCAGTACCCCTCCCAGGTCCTCTGCCATGTTTGTTTCTCTCTTCCACCCTCCCCTGACTACTCACCCAGCCATCTGCTGGAGGTCACTTCCTGCCTAGGTTGTCTCACAGGAAATGATAAGTCTGTCACTCACATCCTGTGGTGCCATGGTAATGACACATAAGGACTGCGTGCAGCCAGAAGATCTTTCTTTAAGAGGCAAATTGTTCTTCTGTTGAAGATAAATATTAGTCATGGTGCATAAAAGATATGATGCACGTAAAAATATAAACACAAAAATCGTCCGGAATATACATTACAGACAAAAATATACATAACATATCTCCCTATATGTAACTCGTGGCTTTGAGTAGTAATAAGCATTGTAAATGTTAACAGGATTATTGATGCTATTCAGCTAGTGTGTGTAGTGTATTGAGTAGGCCTATACGATGACATAAACAATGGTAAATGGATTGCATTTATATATTGCTTTTATCCAAACAAGCTTTTATCCAAACATTTATTACAGTATTGCCTCACATTCACCCATTCATACACCGACGTCGGTGTCAACCATGCAAGGTAACAACCAACACGTCAGGAGCAGTTAGGGTTAGGTAGGCGTCTTGCTCAGGGACGCCTCGACACTTGGCTAGGTGGAGCCCGGGGATCGAACCAGCAACCTTCCAGTTGCCAGAAAACCGATACCAGTGAGAGAGTGAGTAACTAAAGCTCTGGGCTGCTTGTGTGTTTCAGCTGGCGGGAGCGGCCTTCATCGCCATCGGCTTCTGGGCCTGGAGCGAGAAGGTAAGAGTCCTGCTCCTCATCCTCACACACACGCCACCTGTGGCAGAAGGTTGGGGAGGTCTGAAGAACAGAACCACAAGACTGTGGGGAAAAAAAAGCAAACACAAACGTCTTTTCTGTACTTCTTGCACCTCCGATGGTTTCGTAACGTTCCTGGAATCTCCACAGTTGACGACGATGGCATCCTTTTGGTCAGACAGACAGTGAAAGGCGGGTGTGGTTTTATTTCGGTTTTTGATCTGCAATCAGAAATGATTCCATGTCTCCACTGAGACCCCACTGACTCCCACTAATCACATTTACATTTATTGCATTTAGCAGACGGTTTTTCTAAAGCAACTTATAAGTATATTCGTCCAAAAGAGAGTGAAACAGCAATATCTTGCTGAGGGTACAGTAAGATTTGAATAGAACAAGTGTTAAGCACTTGTGATTGCTACGTTGACCCCTTGCTGCTAAACAGCAAGATAGCTAGGATAAGATGCTACACAATAGTACTAATACTAAAAGTACTATTTCAAGTGCCGGGACGTACAAATATACAAGATAACAACATACATGATGCTGCACAATTCCACTATTTTAAGTGTTAAACAACTGCCAGTGGACTGACATCACCTGTGCGACACTGTTTTGATGCAATTATGTCGCCATTGGTGTCACCAAAGAGCACGAAACGGAAATCTTCGAGATTACCACTTTAACGTTATTTTTCATAAAATTGACTTCTTTTGAAGCATGATACAGCCCGCTTTACACACCAGTCACTGGTCCTAAGTGCAGCTCCCCTCCACCAGGGTGTGCTGTTGGACCTGACCCAGGTGACCCGGATGCACGGCTTTGACCCGGTGTGGCTGGTCCTGTTGGTGGGCGCCATCACCTTCATCCTGGGCTTCGCTGGCTGCGTGGGCGCACTCAGAGAAAACATCTGTCCTGCTGAAGTTTGTATGTCAGGAAGTCCTGTCCCTATAGACTCTCTCTCTGTCTTTCTCTCTCTCGTTCTCTCATATAGAGTCTTGTGTATATAATAGAACCCGATATTGTAGAGGGTGTACAGTAAAAAATCTATTCATGGAAGAATTCTTCTATGATTCTTCACTTATGTGACTCGAATTGATTCACAACTTCTTAGGTTTGCCTTTTGTGTGTTTACATTACTGCTCAATTGAACAGTTGATATAACCTTTTCAAATACAATCTTATATTCACACTTCACTCTACTTTCATGCCATAATTTGCCACAGTGGACTGGAGACATCAAGACATTACCACCCCTGTGTACTGACTGGATTTTGAACTTGTTTCTATCTGTCCTGTACCTGGGTGCTGTGGGGTGTAGTTAGTGTTGGTTGGATGTAGTTGGTGATGGTGGTGGTTGGGTGTAGTTGGTGATGGTGATGGTGGTGTGTTCCAGTTCTCCGGGCTGATCGGGTTCATCTTCTTCCTGGAGCTGACGACCGTGGTGCTGGTGGTGGTGTTCCAGGGTCAGGTGCGCGACTGGATCAACGAATTCTTCCTCAACAACATCAAGGCCTACCGGGACGACGTGGACCTGCAGAACATCATCGACTCCCTGCAGAGACTGGTAACACATGGGTGTGGGTGTGGGTGCGGGTGCGTGTGAGCTGACGTTCATCACTCAGGAAATATTTAATTAATCAACTTAATTAGTTAATTAGGTCACATGAATCGGTTGGAAAACAAGAGCTGTATATTGGTACTGTATATTGGGAAATTACCCTATAGTAGCCTACGCCTATAGTAGCCTACACATGAAAAAGATACACCACTTGAAGTAGTATTGGTAGTAACAGTATGTAGTAGTATTGTATGTATTGTGGCATACGGCCACTGAGGGACAGAAGGACAAGTGTGGACGACAGTCGGGGGAGCCGCAATTCCCCATTCGGCCCCCAGAGGGAGCCGAGGAGGCAGGAATTGCGACAGAGGCAATCAGCCTTATTGAAATTGGCTGCGCCTCATGGAAGGACCTCGGCAGCAGCCAATTAAGGCCCTGCCTACAGACTATAAATAGGAGACGACCTGGGTGGTGTGGAGGGTCGAGAGATTGGAGGAGAGTGACGTGGACGTGGGAGAGTAAGAGGAAGTGGTGGTTGTGGTGGTGGGAGAGAAAGAAGGAGGGAGGACCAAGACCCTGTGTGGGTGAGTTCGGAGACAAGAAGAAGACAAGAAGTGGCTGTGTGCCTTGATGTTCTGACTGTCAACCCGTGTTGTGTACCGACCCCTACCCTGCCTGACGACCCTCCCGCCTGCCTTGCCCTGGACCCCCTGAGACCACTTCCCGGTGTGATAACCCCTCTTGATGAACTACGACTACGCTCCTGGATTACGGACTTAGCACGATAATAACCCTGCACTTCCCCTCCCCCTTTATGGTTAATACAGACTCTGTTTACATTGAATATTGGTGTGGGATTGGTGATTTTTCATCTTCAGTCGTGGACACACTCAATAATACACAGGAGTGTGCCACAGTATGTCTTGGTGTTAACAGTGTGTGGTGGTATGAGAGGTTAGTAATGCTGCTGGTTGTGTTGCGTGATCCAGAACCACTGCTGTGGGGCCCAGGAGCCCAAGGACTGGGACCTCAACGACTACTTCAGATGCAACGCCACGCACAGCAGCCGCGAGAAGTGTGGCGTCCCCTTCTCCTGCTGCCGGAAGGACCCCGCGGTAAGATATAGCTTATATAGCTCTCTCTCTGTCTCTCATATAGCTCCCAATCTCTCTATTTCTCTCTCATATAGCTCCCAATCTCTCTTTCTCTCATATAGCTCGCACTCTCTCTCTGTCTCATATAGCTCTCTCACTGTCT
The DNA here is from genome assembly GCA_002895965.2 of Coryphaenoides rupestris. Taxonomy (NCBI): domain Eukaryota; kingdom Metazoa; phylum Chordata; class Actinopteri; order Gadiformes; family Macrouridae; genus Coryphaenoides; species Coryphaenoides rupestris. The sequence continues at coordinate 764,028 of PIJE02000071.1, read as the reverse complement.
CTCATATAGCTCTCTCACTGTCTCTCATATAGCTCTCTCTCACTATGTCTCTCATATAGCTCTCTCTCACTGTCTCTCATATAGCTCGCTCTCTCCCTGTCTCGTATAACTCCCTTTCACTCTGTCTGTAATATAGCTCTCTCTCTTTCTAATATAGCTCGGATAGCACTCTCTCATATAAATCTCTGTCTGTAATCTACCCCTCTCTATCTGTAATATAGCGCTCTCCCTCTGCTGTGAGTGTGTCTGTCATATCTGTCTGGTTTGTTGTGTTGCTTCCTCCGAACCCTGCTGCTGCTGTTGAACTGTGTGGTTGTGTCGCCCCCTACAGGACACAGTGATCAACACCCAGTGTGGTTACGATGTCAGATTAAAGGTAAGCCTCTTTGTCTTCGTCCTACCTGTAAAATAATGGGTATGTTGGTATTTTACCAAATATGCATTTCTATTGAGTGGTCTGACTAGTGTGTGCGTGTTTCCGTTCTAGACCGACTGGAGTGACATCTACACCAAGGGCTGCATCCCCGCTCTGGAGGACTGGTTGCCTGGCAACCTGTACACAGTGGCCATTGTCTTCATTGTCATCTCTCTGCTCCAGGTGAGAAGGAGTGCAGGTAGATGGAGACCATTAACTGGTTAGCTAACGAGCTGATAACAAATTACTGAATGAACAGTTGTAGTCGGTTACTAACCAGTTGGCCAACTAGTGAATGGCTAGTAACTAGAAGACTAGTTATTGGCTGATAAAGTAGTAGACAGCGGGGTTAATAACTGGTAAACTAAGTGGTGTCTGTGTGTGTGTATGCGTGTGCGTGTGTCTCCAGATGGTGGGGATCTACCTGGCACGGACCTTGATATCTGACATTGAGAAGGTCAAGTTCAACTACCGCCGATGACAGTCCACAGGCCACACCCCCCCCTGGAGCCGGAGCCGGTAACCTCCTCCCGACCAACCAAACCAGACATTCTTCACCTCCTCTTCCTCCTCACCCCACCCCTAGAGAGGGTCTGCTGGGTGGTGGGCCAGTCTTCCAGAGTCCCACGTGCCTTCTCCTTCCTCTGGAGGACCCTCTCCAATGACTTTTCTTCTGGTCGCTTCTGCTCTAAAACCCACCTGGTGGTCCCCTGATGACGATGATGGTCTATGATGATGATGGTCTATGATGGAGAACCTTTTGGGTGTTATCTCAGTTAGTTCAGGTTCCCCTTCCTGGGGAGCTTCAAGCCTTAGTAGGGGCCGCGGTCCACCCGCCTAAGATCACGTTCCGCTGTTAGATATTCAAACGTTAGATAACCCTGAACACCAGGGCAGACAGAGGTCAAAGCGCTTCTGGAAAATGCATCCTTGTTACATTTGGGGCAACAGGAATTTAAATCACCGAGGGCTAGCAAGACACCACAGCCGCAGCACCACAACCGTGCGTTTACAAGCAGCGGTTTCTGATTGCCTCCGAGTGGAGCCAATCAGAAACCTTTGGAGTCGACATGTCGTGCCTATCACCACGACCGGTATTTACAACTGAAGGCCTTCCAACCATGGCTACTCACCGTCGAAAGTCTTCTTTTTTTAAACACAAGTGATATAGTTATATCAGTCAATTAGAGCAGACTAAGAATAGTTACATTTGCTTTACTTTGGATAGACAAATCTATTTTTTTATGTTGATGTCGAATCAATAGTTGGTTGTTAGAAATTAGTTCAGTTCTCTAGTTTAAAGAGTTTATCTGTGTGGCTGTGCCACGGCAATGTCTGTTTCTGAGAGTGGCAGCGGTAATGCAGTGTAGTGACATCACAAGTGGGAGTGTGCACAGCTGGGTGGACACTCCCACTTGTGATGTCACTAATGGGTAGATGAAAATGGCTTGTAGTGGCCAATCACCATCACACCTGGTGGTAAAATATGAGCCCTTTAGATCAATCCTTGAGAACAGCGCCATCTCTGGACAAACACATGCATTACTGCAGTGCATAAGTGGGTTTGGTTGCTGTACAGACTGTGGCCAATGACTTGATGTTGACATGACTCCATGTCCCAAATGGTGTTTTGTGTGCTTCTGTCTGGCTACCCTTTAAACCTTTCTGTTGACCAATGAACCGCCTGCCTGCCTTCCCTAAACTGGCCAATCACAAGCTCTCCTACCTCCTTCCACAGTGCCTTACATGGGGGTCAACCGTAGCCATAGCAACCGTGGTGGTCTGACAGCACCACTGGCTGCCTTTTTATGGGAGAGTAGAATCAGGATTGGAATGCAAGCAATCAGCCTATCGGTGATTGTTTGGTTTTCATGTCCTCTGATTGGTTGTGATGAGATGTCTCCCTGTAGCCTGTTGTGGTGGTCGTCATGACCAACAGCAGCATGGCTTCACCATTAGGTGGTAGCGAAGCCCCGAGATGTGGAGCAGTTTGTGGTGGCTCTTTAACCAGCGCTGGTCCTCTGTCTGCTACCCATCACTCTTGCCCCTTCTATCACCCTCTCGCCAAGCTCACAGATCATTAAGGTAGCTTCTTTTTTCTTTTTTTTATAATTGTCTGCCAAGTTATGTTTTGCGTTCTATTGTTTTGTAAATAAAGATTAAAAGTTTTGACACTGGCGATGCTGGTTGCCAAGAGGCCAGCTGCTTCTGGTTATGCTGGGCTGATTTCTATTCTGGTAAAATGTGGTTACATTCTTCTATCTATTCTGTCCCTGGTTGTCGGTGTATCCCTGGAAAAAGATAATTTCCACGGACGAGGCGATTGTAGGCCTGTGGGATCAAAATGCAGTCTTTTATGTGAGATATTTGAGAGAACTTCCAAATAAATGCTTCATATACGGAGCTTTGCACATATTCCACTTTTCATATCTGCTGGGTGGACTGCCTTCGAAAACATCTGGAATATTTCAACAAAAGTTCTGTTTACACACTTTGAAATCAGCCGCATCCACACTTCAAATTTAAATCAATATTCACAATTCCCAATTTAATTCTATTTAGTTGATTAAATGAAATCAACCATGTCCCATATTAAAAGGGATCCATTGTAAATATATTTCATGAAATCCATTTTGTAAATGTTATGCTTGAATTGTGTGCTCTGTTGAATGAAATTGTTTTTACACCCCAATATGCAATAAAGCATTAAAAAAATGTGTGTGGAAAATACTAAATGTATGACTTACTGGATGTGTTAACCATATCACTGTTTTCTATTCAGCAAAACTAGCATGTATTTCTCTTTCAGCTTGGTTTTTACATACAAACCGTATTTTATGTTCATTTTCAGTAGTTTTGATAGAAGCCTCAGCCATTTTAAAAAAAGTATAGTTTTGAAACTCGTAATGCTTCGTTTTATGCATTTCGTACTTACGTTGATCAGATGTAAACGTAGTACTGTCATTCTTCAGTGTCTTTCGAAATAAAGACAAAAAAACGTGTTTCAAAGACGTTATACTTGAGTAACATTTTCAATACAGAACTTTTACTGTTATCAGTCCCCCTTGAAATGATAAAGTCTGACGAAATGAAATGAAAAACGAACTTTTAGGTTTTAATGTCCCGCCAAAATACTTCCGTTTCCGTTGTAAACAATCGACACACGTGACGACAACGACGTACGCGCACACACACACGCTGGTGTGTCGAAGCCACTTAACGTGATCGGAACGAGTTGAACGTGATTATTTGTGATCCATATCTATCTATAGATAGATATATATATATATAGGTTGTAAAATGACGGAAGTAAGCGGTCGAACTTATTTCTGCACGGCAGGCGGAGGCCTAGAGAAGATCTTAGCCGAGGAGGTGAAGAGCAAACTGGGAGCTGAAGATGTGAGCCTCTTCTCACTCATCTTGTCTGCCTATGGTTCTAGTTCTAGTTCTGGTTTATTCATTTAATTTCCAAAATCACATCAAAGACATCTTTTGGGAGGGAGGATTATACACAACATAGAATATAGCCATGGCATTCTCAGCTCAGCTCAGCTTGGGTGGGGTTGTTGGTGGTTGATGTACTGTACTTTACTGTACTGTGGACCGACCAGCCTCCCGGGGTGTGTACCTGCTGTCCAGGTGTGTCAGGTCTCAGGTAAAGTGCTGTTCCGGACCTCCGCCGGGATGGATGCGCTGCGGCAGCTGAAGTCCGCAGAGAGGCTCTTCCTGCTGGTCAGGCGAGAGGCACCTGTAGCCTTACCTGCGCACACCTGTCCAGGTAGGTCGCATGGTGCATTAAAATACGCACCTATTATTATTATCTTGTTATTATTATCTTGCATATTGTATAATCTTGTGTAATGGTCTGCCTGCCTGCCTGCCTGCTTGTCTATCACAGCGAAGGCTGCGTCCCTCCTCCAGTCCAAACTGCTGGGTGATGGGAGTCAGTGGGGCGACACTGTGGTGACATGGCGCCGCCTGCAGGGGGAGACAGAGAGCTGTGGCTCAAGCGTGCAGCGGGCAGCTGCTGCTCCGAGACAGCAGAGGAAGACAGACAGCAGTGGGGATGAGGGTAGCCAGGGAAACGATGGAGTGAACGGGGAGCAGAGGTATGGAAAGAAGAGAAAGAAAGATGGTGGTGAAGCGGATGGAGATGGAGAAGGGATGGAGCAGGTTGCCTCCCCTCCACCAGAGGTCACCTCCCCTCCCCCGGGGGTCACCTTCAGGGTCAACTGTAAGCTCTCGGGACCTCTGAGCCGCTGTCTCACCTCGCAGGTACGCACCCCAAACACCTGTCTGTCTGTCTGTCAGGATGATTATTGACTCTCACAGGGAGAGGTAGACAGGTGGACATACAGTATAAACACACAGATGAAAGACAGACAGTTACTTACTGATATACATTTACTGTACAGCCTCTAGGGTCTTGTTGCTGTGGTGACTCCCTGTGTTGTATTCTGGGATGTAGGATCTGAGCCGTGCCATTGGCTCAGGACTGTGCAGACTGCTAGGCTGGAAGGTGGAGCTGAGGACCCCCCAGCTGGAGGTAAACACACACACACGATCATATGATCCCTGTCTCCGTGGTAACACCCCTCCCCCCACCCCCCTTGCAGGTGAACGTGTACCTGAGTGGGGACCACAGCATCGTCGGGATTCCTCTCACCAGGTCAGCAATGTCCCCTCTGACCCCTGACCCCTATAGGGTCGAAGGTCAGGTCTCACCAGCGTGTGCCTGATTAACTGTGTGTGTGTGTCTGGTATCTAACGTTGACTAACTGTGTGCGTCTGTGTCTGTGTCTGTGTCTGTGTTGCAGACTGCCCCTAGCTAGCAGGACCTACATGAGGTCCACAGGACTTAGGTCTACGGTCGCCTGGGCCCTGGGCTCCCTGGCCAGCATACAGGTGCTGTACAGATGTGTGGGCATCGTGTGTTAGTGTGCTGTAACATTGTGTGGTAGTGTGTATCAGCCAGGGTGCTGTGTGTGTGTTGGACCCAGTGTGTGTAATGTTGTGTTACATGTTGTGTATTGTGTGTATCAGCCGGGATGGTGTGTGTTGGACCCGATGTGTGGAGTGGGAACCATCTTACTGGAGGCTGCACAGGAACACAAGGTTAGGACTACATTACATTACATTATCATTACCTGTGGTTAACCGTGTTATAAAGACCATCTGAATACATCACAATGCCGTATTTGGAGATATATATGAGCTTTCTTACAGGATGTCCATTTCCTGGGTGTGGACATTGATGACGGACAGTTGCAGAGGGCCAATGAGAACGTCGCGTTTGCGGACCTGAGGGAGAGGATTCAGCTGATGAAGGCCTCATGCTCTGGTACCACTAACACACCTTCATTACCGTCATCATCATCTTCACCTTCACCCTCCTCTTCATCACCCCCTGGTACCACAAACTCATCATCATC
>PIJE02000071.1:723181-753181 GCA_002895965.2 Coryphaenoides rupestris | reverse complement strand
CCCTTGTGACCCATGGTCCACGGCCCTGGTGCCGGTCCCCGGCCCGGTGGTTGAGTACCACTGCACTGAGAGCTGCGGTAGACACTGCAGCACTGCAGCACCTGCCTGTCTGTCTGTCTGGGCCTGTCTCTCAGTCTGTCTTTCTTTATGCAGGCTGGCTCATCGGTGTGTTGCTGGTTCATATGAACCAGAAATACTGGTCTCTCCCCGTGGGGCACTGAGCCCAGTGGAGAGGCGGGTGGAGACAGGGCCTGCTGGCATGTTCAGTCATGCCAGCAGGCCCGGTCGGTCACGGCTAACCAGCTAGCCAGCTAACTAGCTAACTACCTACCTAGCAAACTAGTTAGCTACTGGAGTTGGGCAAACTCTCCTTGTTTCCATCATAAAGTCTGTGTCGGTTGCCTCCTACTGGTAAACTGGTGAATTCTCTTTAATATAATTTGATTTACCTCTCTGAATCATTGTGAACGCATGAACCAAGCCCCGCCCCCATTGCCTCGCCCACATAACCACACCCCCTGAGCAATTTAATGTTGCTCATGTTGGATTTGTCCTCATGTGCGCACTAGGTACACTAACTGTGTGTGTGTGTGCGTGTGCGTGTGTTCCAGGCTCGTAACGTTAACACAGGGGAGCTGGCTGCCATCAAGGTCATCAAGTTGGAACCTGGTGAGAACCTCCATCACCTCTTCACCTCCATCACCGCCTACACCTCCTCTCTCCTACACCTCCTCCTTCTCCTCCGCCACCTCCTCTCCTCTCACCTCCTCTCTCCTGCACCTCCTCCTTCTCCTCCATCACTTCCTCTCTCCTCCGTCACCTCCTCTCTCTCCTCCTCTCGCTCTCCTCTGCCATTCGTCATCTCCTCTCTGTTCTTTTCCTCTCTCTCCTCCTCTCTCCTACACCTCCTCTTTCTCCTGTCATCTCCCCTCTCCTCCTCTCTTTCTCCGCTTGCCTCTCATTCACCTCCTCTCTCCTACACCTCCTCTTTCTCCTCTGTCATCTCCTCCTCTCTCCTCCTCTCTCTCCACTTCCCTCTCATTCACCTCCTCTCTCCTACTCCTCTTACACCTGAGTGTGTCTTGTGTATATTATGCGTGTGGGTTTGTTGTGTATATAATAAAGTGTGTGTGTGTGTGTGTGTGCAGGTGAGGACTTTGCGGTGGTTCAGCAGGAGATCATCATGATGAAAGACTGTAAACACTCCAACATCGTAGCTTACTTCGGTAGCTACCTGCGGTGAGCCCCTGCTCTTTACTACTGTGTCTCCATGTGTGGACGGTTGTTTATTAGTGTGGGTATTATTGTTTGTGCTTGTTTATTATGTTTACATTTACATTTAGGGCATTTGGCAGACGCTTTTATCCAAAGCGACTTACAATAAGATTCAAGATTCAATTTCTTTATTGCCAAATGGAACAAGTACAATGGAATGCTTACTCCCCATTTGCTCCTGCAGTATTCTTCGAAACATAAATTCTAAACAACTCTAAACTCTAGGAAGTACAGACAGCAATATATCGCTGTGGTGCATAAAGATAAGAACAGAATAGAACGGGTTTCAAGTGTTCATAATTGCAAGGTTAATAGAACAAGTTTCATGATTGCAAGGTTGCTAGCATAATAGCTAGGTTAAGATTACGGCAATTACGTGCATATTATTGTGTTATGTTTGCAGGAGATGCATTATGGATAATGCATTACTGTGTATTCATGTATATATTCATGTGTGTATTCATGTATTTTAAAGCAGCAAAATGTAACATTTTACTTAAAATAACTGCTTAAAAATCGTTTGGATAGTATAAAAATGCCTCCGTGTTCACGGCCAAAAGAGCTTAGTAAAGCTTTGTCAATCTCAATGTATATAATGTGCATTTTAACTGATATCATGTCACCAACAACATTATATTCCATTACAGAGAAACACAGAAAATGCGCTTCCACACGCTGAGCAATGTATATGCATGTGGGCTGAGCACAGTGTCACTGTCATTATTTTGATATTGTTTTTATGATGTGATCATTCATCATAAATCATCGTTCATCTGGGATGTCACAATAAATACAGTTGTGCTGAATCTTGCTCTACCGCGGCAGTCTACATGGATCTTTGGCTCCTGACGTCTTCAGTGTGAATTCGAGGGGCACCCAATCCATGTGTCCATCTGTATATAAATATTAATGTGTACTATATATAGCGTATTCATGTGTAATACTGTATATAGATGTATATTCATGTGTACTACTCTATATTCATATTAATGTGCACTATATATAGCGTATTCATGTGTACTACTGTATATTAATAATGTGTACTATATATGGCGTATTTATGTGTACTACTGTAAATAAATGTCCATTCATGTGTATTTCAGGAGAGATAAGTTATGGATCAGTATGGAGTATTGTGGTGGAGGATCACTACAAGACATCTACCATGGTAGGAGACACCTCCTCTCCTTCCCTCCTCTCCTTCTCCTCCTCTTCTGTTCTCCTCTCCTCATTTCTTTTTCATTTTCTGCATGTCATGAAGTATATTTAATATTGTATATAGCACATAATAAAGAGTGTATGCTATAGGGTATATTCTATGGATTATTAAGGGGTGTATATACCATATGTATAGTATATGTAATATTAAGGATGAGTATGTTGTGTGTTCCTAGTAACGGGACCTCTGTCAGAGTCTCAGATCGCCTACATGTCACGAGAGACCCTGCAGGTAAGACACAGAGACACCCAGTGTGCAATAATATGTTAATATACGTATATATACACACAAATATATACTGTACATGTACATGAAATATATGGCCCTTCTTAATTTCTCTCTCTCTCTGTCTGTTTCTGTCTCTCTCTCCCTCTCTCTCTCTCTCTCTCAGGGTCTGTATTATTTACACAACAAAGGCAAAATGCACAGAGACATAAAGGTAAGTACTGGCGACCTTTAAACATCTGTGATACTACAATACAAATTAGCACTGCATGCCGTGGTATCAGACACATGAACGGATGTAATGCGGGAGGTAGTACTATGACTCTGATATCATGCGCTGTACGCGTGTCTTCAACAGGGAGCCAACATCTTGCTAACGGACAACGGTTACGTCAAGTTAGGTGAGTGTGTGAGTGTGTGTCTCTGTCTGCGTGTGCGCATGTGTGTGTGGAGCTGGTCCTGGGTGCTGCACTATGCCTGGGTTACATACAGAGGTGTATCGTACTGGTGAACTGTACATATAAAATTGAAACTCGAATCCTGAATCTAAACTTGTCATCTCTTCTCTCATCTCTTCATCTCCTCCTCCTCCTTCTCATTCTCCCTCTCCTCCTCTCCTTAGCTGACTTCGGAGTATCAGCCCAGATCACAGCCACCCTGGCCAAGAGGAAGTCCTTCATAGGAACGCCCTACTGGTGAGTCCTGGAGCACACGCCGTGTGTGTGTGTGTGTACGTGCATGCGTGTGAGTTTACCTTATGTGGTTCAGGTCATGTGTGTGTGTGTGTGTGTGTAACTTGAGTAGTTCAGTGTGAGTTTACCTTATGTGGTTCAGGTCATGTGTGTGTAACTTGAGTAGTTCAGGTCGAACGTGCGTGTGTGCATGTGCCGTGTGTGCATGTGCGTGTGTGCGCTATCATAGGCAGAATCCTTCAGTGGTGAATCATTCATGCATTCCTATCGTTCTGATTGGTCCAGAGGTGAGGAGGATAACAGCCAATAATATCCCTCCCCCCCTCTCTCTCTCCCCCCCCCCCCCCCCAGGATGGCTCCCGAGGTGGCGGCGGTGGAGAGGAAGGGGGGCTACAACCAGCTGTGTGACATCTGGGCGGTGGGCATCACCGCCATAGAGCTGGCCGAGCTGCAGCCGCCCATGTTCGACTTGCACCCCATGAGGTAGGCACACTGACACGTACACACACACACACACGTGCACGCACACACACACATGCACACGCACAGGGTCCACCTGCAAAAGCCATGTCTGCTCAATAAACTTGTGTGTGTGTGTGTGTGTGTGTGTGCGTGTGTGTGTGTGTAAGAAACAGAGAGAGGAACTAGATGAGATGTGTGTTATTGTGTGATGCTATGTGTCGAAAGAGAGAGAGAGATATAACGCTGGTCTCTCTACCTGCAGGGCCCTCTTCCTGATGACCAAGAGTAACTTCCAGCCTCCCAAGCTCAAAGACAAGGTCAAGTGGTAAGACTCCTCGACCAATCAGATCACAGTATGACGCAACCTTTGAAGACTGTATTTGATGTACTATAGATGTCGAGCATGCAGAGATATGTTGATATATCGATGTAGCTTAAACTAAATATACCAACACTAGATCTACTGGGATGACACGATACTCTCTCTCTCTCTCTCTCTCTCTCTCTCTCTCTCTCTCTCTCTCTCTCTTCTCTCTCTCTTTCTCGCTCTCGCTCTCTGTGTCTCTGTCTCTCTCTCTCTCCAGGACAAATAACTTCCACCAATTTGTTAAACTCTCGCTGACCAAGAATCCAAAGAAGAGGCCAACGGCTGAGAAGCTGCTGCAGGTAAAGTCTTAATATTTAAATATTATCTGTATTTTATGATGTGTTCAATGCTCATTTTAATTTAGTAGAGGTGTGATACACTGTAAAATCAGCCTGTAACTCTTAAACAAGTGATGGCTGGCTGTGACTGGCTGTCTGTCCTGTGGGCCTCCTCTGATTGGCTGTTGTCTGTCCTGTGGACCTCCTCTGATTGGCTGCCGTCTGTCCTGTGGGCCTCCTCTGATTGGCTGCCGTCTGTCCTGTGGGCCTCCTCTGATTGGCTGCTGTCTGTCCTGTTGGTCTCCTCTAATTGGCTGTCCCGTCCTGTCCGTCTCTTCCAGCACCCCTTTGTGTCCCAGCCCCTGAGCCGGACGCTGGCCGTGGACCTGCTTGATCGGGCCAACAACCCGGACCACAGCACGTACCAGGACCTGGATGACGAGGACCCGGAACCAGAGGTCAGAACCCAGCACCGGTCGTCATGGTGACCACTGATGTCTGTAGCTGGTCGACGCATTAAGTGGAGAACAAAGATGAACTTTGGAATTACATTTTGTTTAGTTGTTACGATATTTAATTAAATTCAATCAATTTAGTGTTCTTTTGTTTTTGGGATTTATTGAACACAATAACAATTTTTTTTTGTTTTATTGTAACTTTTAAAGTGACTTTATATTGACTTAAGTGTTTCTTCTCTCTTTCTTTATTCTCATTTTCATCCTCCTCTCTCTCTCTCTCTCCATCACACTTTCTCTATCTCTCTTTCTCAGATTTTCTTCCTTCCTCTCTCTTTCTCTTTCTCTGTATCGCTCTCTTTCTCTCTCTCTCTCTCTCTCTCTCTCTGACCTTCACCAACACCTCTCCTGTCTTCCTCCTCTCCGTGTTGTAGTCTTAGTGTTTTACTCTCTTCTAGTCGTATTGTGCCAGTACTACACTAGTACTGCAGTCTTGTCACCAAAGCCTCTCATGTTCACATCTAAGTACTGAACAATAACTTGAGCATCATGTGATATTTTGGCCAGTAGTAGTATGTTCATGTACCTGATGATAATAATATTGATATATTGAGAGAGACCAGTCAAACATTATGAGATCAGAAGGACACAAAGACGAACCGGTGGTTGTCATGGAAACGTTTCCCCCCCTTTTTTTTCCTAGCATTTCTTCATTTCTTTTTCAACTTTCTTCCCTCCCTCCGTCTCTCCTTGTGACTCTCCGCTCTCACTTTCACAATTCTTCAACTTCTCCCTCCCTTCTCCCCCCCCCCCACACCCACTTCTCTGCTATTCACCCCCCTCTCCTCTCCCCCACACCCCCACCCCCACCCCTCCCCCACCTCCCTCAGTTTAAGTATAGAGGTCATTTTTTACCCATAAGCCCCGGTGCACGACGCGCCCCCGGCTTCGTGGCGCGCCACAAGGTACTGAGTGTGAGTGGCACCCGAGACCCCCCGCCCCCCGCTCCAGAGAGACCAGGTCTGCCGGGCCTGGCTTCCCTGGACCGGGGTTACTAACGAGTGGAGTTGGTTAATTGGTTAATTGGTTGGTGTGTGTGAGTGCTAGGGATGCTATGGCCTTCCAAACTCGCCATCTTAACCCTACCTCCTGTTGCATGACGTGACGTGTCGAGACCCTTGGCAGATTAGGGTTAGTTAGTTTAGTGGGTTAGGTTGAGTTTTGTTATTTATCACTAACTTCTCATGCATGGTTTGAGTTTGCTGTGTTCTCAGATCTCAGACGTCCTTTTCCAAGTGTTGAGAATGCGGACGGAATTGAATTTTCACCTCTAAGGTTGAAGTTAGCTTCTGTATGCTAAGCCAAGGTTTAGCCTCTGTATGCTAAACTAAACCTTAGCGTCTCAGGCTCTAAGGATGAAGGTCAAACTCCTAGTGTCAGTTGTATACAATTTCCTGGCTGAACTGATGGAGCAGGGCACTAAACACTGCCAGGGGTTGGGGGGTTCGATTCCCTGTGTAGCTCCCTATGTAGAGCAAGGCACTGAACACTGCCACTTCCAAATGGCAATTATTATATCTTGATTGAAGTTTCCACTCTGCTGCTGTTACTAGGCCAGGGTTGTGTTGTCATGGTGCCTTGAATTGCTGTGTCCTGTTGTGTCTTCAAATCATTGGTTTAAACGTCATGTGGTCCTTGAATAAATACTTGTAAAATGTGTATCTGTCACACTCTAAGCGTGTATGTATGTGTGTGTGTGTGTGTGTGTGTGTGTGTGTGTGTTGTGTGTGTGTGTGTGTGTGTGTCATAACAGTCTCCAGTGTCCGTCCCGCACCGCATTCGCTCCACCAGTAGGGGCACTAGAGAGGAGAAGACTCTGTCGGAGATAAACTGTGAGTAATGCAACACAATATAACAGACTACACAAATTTTCAGTCAGAATTTTTCATTTCCGTTAGACCTTTAGACTATTGGCGCTATTCAGTAATTTTGAGAACTTTAATCTTGAAACACTAACTAATATATTGGTACTTCACCCTCACTTTTTTATAAGAAAGACTCTTGGCACAATAACACAAATGAGTCATCTCTCTGTCTCTCTCTGTATCGCTATGTCTCTCGACCAGTTGGTCAGGTGAAGTTTGATCCTCCGTTGAGAAAGGAGACGGAGCCACACCACGAACCGGTGAGTCATCACCCTGTGTGTGTGTGTGTGTGTGTGTGTGTGTGTGTGTGTGTGCGTGTGCGTGTGTGTGTGTGCGCGCGCAGATGTGTGTGTGTGTGTGTGCGTGCACGCAGGTGTGTGCATGCACTCAGGTGTGTGTGTGTGTGTGTGTGCGTGTGCGTGTGCGTTCATCCACATTTTCTATGGAGCTGCACTGAGTACTGACACCCCTAACCAGACCACTACTTATTATATATTATCTCTTAATTATAATTATTATAATTATTATTAGTAAGTGATCAAATATCCTGAGCTGCTTGGTGGGGGTCATGGTCTTTCACACTAATCAGGTGACTTATTAGTTTCCATGGAAACCTTATTTCTCTCTATTTAAACATGGAGCCAAGGTAACCATGGTTACTACTGATCAGTCCCGGTAACCATGGCTACTACCACCGGAATGTCCAGGCAACCATGGCTACTACTGTGCTGTCCCGGCAACCATGGTTACAGTCCACAAACCATAATAACATGGATATCTGATGACCATTTAAGGAGTGTTTTCCAGGAAGTGAATGGGAGGGTTGTTCTGCATGACCGCTGCATGCCCCCGCCCCTCTCTCTCTTTCTCTCTTCTCTCTCTCTCTTCTTTCTATCTCACTCTCTCTTTCCTCTTTTGTTCTCTCTCATTTGCTTCCTCTTGGAATCTGCAGTCTCCTGTCTCTCTCTTTCTCCCTCTCTCTCCCCCCCTGTCTCTCTCTCTCTGTCTCTCTCCTCTCTCCTCTCTCTCTCTCTCTCTCTCTCCCTCTCTCCCTCTCTCCATCGCCTCAGCATTGGTGTTAAGTCCGTGTTCCTCCTAATCATCCGTCCCTCCAAATTCTCGGTGGATATTTTAGAACCATCCCGACCTGTTCCTTCATCATGCTATTCATGGCCATCTGGTGGAGACTAGGCTTAAGCTATCCGCTACAGCTAGCGGAGCTATCCATGGCAGCCTAGCTATCATCTTATTCTCCCCATCCACCTTGACACCAGCAACCTACAACTCGACCAGCAGGCCAGATGGAATTGGGTCATGACGAAGCAGAGGGGTTAGCAGGTAGATGTTATCTAGGAGCAGTTAGCTAGGAGCAGGTGGCTGCTAGCTGTTAGCAGGAAGCCAACAGCAGGTGGCAGATAGCAGTAAGCTGTGAACTGGGAGCATTTAGTTGGGAGCAGTGGACTGGGTGCAGGTAGCTGCTATCTGTTAGCAGTTAGCAGGAAGCTGCTAGCTATTGGCAGGTAGCCTCTATCTGTTAGCAGTTAGCTTTTAGCAGGAAGCTGCGAGCAATTAGCAGGTGGCTGCTATCTTTTGTTAGCAGTTAAGCTGTTAGTGGGTAGCTGCTGTCCTTTGGCAGGTAGCTGTCGTCTGTTTGCAGGCAGCTGCTATCTGTGGGCAGTTAGCTGCTAGCTCTCAGCAGTTAGCCGCTAGCTGTACTAATGTGTTGTCTCTTGTTCTGTCCTACTGACCAGCGAGCTTCAGAGCCGTATCTGGACTGTTTTGAGGAACTCTACTATACTGCAAGATCTAACCTGGTACTACTCTATCTCTCTCTACCTCTCTCTCTCTCTCTCTCCCTCTCTGTCCGTTAGTCTGTCAATCCGGCTGTCTGGTCTCTCCCTCTCTCGACCTTAACCTGATCATTCCCTCTGTTGTGGTGTCTCATCTGCCAGCTTGTATCTCTGTTCTGGTACCTCGTAGTGTATCTTCATCATGCTGTCTCTCTCTCGGTCCATTCCCCTGTCTGCCTCGCTCGCTCTCAGGCCTGTTCACCCCTTCCTCCTTTTACCACAAGGGCTTCTTGATTAAGTTGGTTTTCCTTTACAGTTCAGCCTCTCACTTGGTGATGACTGGTTATGTGTGGTTAGGACTGGTTATATCTGCTTAGAAACTGGTAGCAAGACTAGTTGACTGGTTATGCCTCCGTACAGCTGGTTATGATGGGCTGAAACTGATTACAACCAGTTTAAACTGGTTATGACTGACTGTTTTTAACTCACGACTGGTTATGACTCTTTACCACTGATTAAAATGACCAGTTTCTACTGATTGAGATGGGACTCCTCAAGACTAGTCTAAACTGGATACCACTGGTTAATGGCTGTTCACAGGTGGTTATAAACAGCTTAGCACTGGTTTCAACTGGTGATGGCTGGTTACAACCTGTTTCAACTGGTTTTGACCGGTTCAAAGTGGTTACAACAAGTAGGTATGTTGACAGTTGTTTTGGCCAGCACTGACTGCTGCCTCACATACTGGGGTAGTTGGGTAGTTTAGGTTGTCACGGTGACACGGCCCGTCTCCATGGTGGTTGTGTGTCAACACAAGAACTACACAACCTGGAAAAAAACGACACTGTTTTTCTGTCCTGTGTCACCTTTGATTGTAATGCGCGATTTTCCTCTTTTCTCTCTCTCTACAAACGACAAAACCTGACAACTACACAACTATACAACTACACAAACTACACAACTACATCACTTGGCAGCAGAAACAACTACTACACAACCCTGAAAAAAGTACACGACCCAAAAAAAGACACTATTGGGTATAACTAATAGTACGTATTGTACTAATACTACTAGGCTATCACTTGTCTAATTGGGTTTGATTAATGATTATTCAGTTATTTTCTTCCTGCTCTGTCATCATTCCTCTGATATCACACTGTCTTAACCTGTTAACCAAAACCTCTGTGTTGCCTGTTAGTGTGTGTTGCCTGCCTGCCTGCCTGCCTGCCTGCCTGCCTGCCTGCCTGAGTTTGTGCGTGCGTGCGTGCGTGCGTGTGTGTGGCGTGCGTTTGTGTGTACATTTGCGTGTGTGGTTGTGTGTGTGCATGTATGTTTTGAGTTTCTTCTTGGCAGTATTTGTGTATACATGTCGCATGGCTCTTGTGTTTCTGTCTCCCGCTAACAGCTGGGTGGACATTACTTATTAAACATAACTTATTAAACATTACTCATTTAACATTATTAAACATTCATTATTAACATTAAGTATTAAACATTACTTTTTCAAAAATCAATTTCTAATGTGCACTTTTATTCTGAAATGTGATAGTTGTAATAAAATGTGCGCTTTTACTTTCTCAGGACCTGCAGTCAGAGTATGGACACGAGTCCCCCAGTCTGCTCAGTGGAAACAAGTAAGACTGTCTCTCTCTCTCTCTGTCTCTGTCTCTGTCTCTGTCTGTCTCTCTCTCTGTCTCTGTCTCTCTCTCTCTCTCTCGCTCTCTCTGTCTCTGTTTCTCTGTCTCTCTCTGTCTCTGTTTCTCTGTCTCTCTAGATATAATACAACCAATTATTGGAACTTAATTTTAATAATTAATTGTACTGCAGACTGGCATGAATCCAACCAGACTGTTATCCTAACCCACTGGCTTGGTTATAACCCAATGGCAATTCGTTTCTTAGTTAGTTAGTTATAACCCAATGACTTGGTTAGTTAGTTAGGTATAGCACAATGACTTGGTTAGTTAGTTAGGTAGAGCACAATGACTTGGTGAGTTAGTTAGGTAGAGCACAATGACTTGGTTAGTTAGTTAGGTAGAGCACAATGACTTGGTTAGTTAGTTAGGTATAGCACAATGACTTGGTTAGTTATTTAGGTATAGCACAATGACTTGGTGAGTTAGTTAGGTATAGCACAATGACTTGGTTAGTTAGTTAGGTAGAGCACAATGACTTGGTTAGTTAGTGAGGTATAGCACAATGACTTGGTTAGTTAGTTAGGTAGAGCACAATGACTTGGTTAGTTAGTTAGGTATAGCACAATGACTTGGTTAGTTAGTTAGGTATAGCAAAATGACTTGGTTAGTTAGGAGAAGGCTAGTTTGTTATGCTACTCTATTAGCTCCTCTCATCCCTCCATTAGGAGTCTCCTGAAGTCTGTGGAGGAGGAGCTACAGCAGAGGTGAGTTGGCACCGCCCATTCTCCCCGATGCTCGAACGATGGCCTCGCCCAACCATCAGCCAATCAGGATTAACGGCCGCTTTTAGTCAGCGAATCCTGCGTGATTAACATGCTGCTACTGCTGCTGGCCTCTTGCTCTGCTGAATGCTCTGCTTTCAAACACACTGGCATGGCTCACACACATACACACACACACACACACACACGTGCATGAGTGCTCTGGTTTCTTTTGTTAGTATCCCTCCTCGAGTTGCTTTAATTCTGAGTATAAATGGGTGTTTATATAAAGTGTTGGATTTTACCACGTCAATGTATAATTAATTAACATGAGTTGACTGCTGGGGTTAGCTTATAAACTCTCTCCCGTCAAGGATATCTAGGTGTCCTAGATATACCTCAGGTTACAGGAAGCATCCTAACGAGGAAGCTTTCTAGATAAGGTATCATGGTTATAGGAAGCATCCCAACAGGAAGGTTCCTAGATAAGGTATCATGGTTATAGGAAGCATCCCAACAGGAAGGTTCCTAGATAAGGTATCATGGGTTACTAGGAAGCCATCCCAACAGGAAGTGTTCCTAGTATGGAGTAAGGATATCATGGTTATATAGGAGCAATCCCAACAGGAAGGTTCCTAGAAAAGGTATCAAGGTTATAGGAAGCATCCTAAGGAGGAAGGTTCCTAGATTAGGTACCAAGGTTATAGAAAGCATCCTAACAAGGATGTTTCCTAGATATGGGTATCAAGTAGTCGGGATGCAGCCAGGAAGTGAATCTCCGTAGGAGGGGAAATCGACCATTTTGAGTCATTTTGTAAACAATGGCAGCTTCCTGTTGGTTACCAGCTCAACACCCTTGATCATTTCAGACTAAATACATGGAAAATCAACATGTAGTTACCACCCCCAGCCACAGGCGCCGTTGTCTTGAAACATATATAAACTTATATATTATAATAGATGACACACAAAGAAGAAACTAGTTCATTATGAGTGACAACATTAGCAATGTTTTTAAACATTGGACATTTATACATTATGAAATTATATAAAATGTATATTAGGAGAGAAGTGATCTACATTTAAGTCCAGTATTGTGTCCACATGGCTAAAGAGAGAGATAATTATACTGGCTTTACTGAGTTTTCCCTGCTCCCTCCTCCTCCCCCACCTCCCTATCTCCCTCGTCCCTCCCTCCCACCTCACTCCTTCTCTCCCCCCTTCCCTCTCCCTCCTCCTCTTCTCCCACCTCACTCTTTCTCTCCCTCCTCCCTTTCTTCCTGCTCCCTCTCTACCACTCCCTCAACATTCTCTATCCCTCCTTACTCCCTCTCCTCTCCTCTCTCCATCCCTCCCCCTCCTTCTCTCTTCTCCTCTCCATCCTATCCCCTCCTTGTCCCCGCCTCCCTCTCTCCCCCCCGCCCCTCCCCCAGGGGTCACATGGCACACTTAGGGGATGAGGATGAGGAGGATGATGGTGCTGATGATGATGATGAAACTCACACCCAGTAAGTCCTCCCCAGTCTCAGAGAGATTCCCCAGCCTGCCCTCCCCCCCCCCCCCTCCCCCTCTGCTCCATGGGGAGGAGGAGGAGGAGGAGGATGATGATGATGCTCTTCCCTCAGTTTCATACACACATCTTCATGCCAAACACATCATCGCATCACATGCATCGCCTGTGTGTGTGTGTGTGCGTGCTTGCGTGTGTGTATGTGTGTGTGCGTGCGCTTGGTGCGTGTGTAAGCTTGCTGTGTGTGGGGTGGGGGAATGCTAACCGTGATGCTAACCTTGATGCTAACATGGAGCAGCGGTAGCCAACCACAGGGAGAGCACCTGGGCAGCTTCGGGGATCCTGATGATGTCACTGACCCCGCCCCCTGCTCCACCTGAGCAGGTGTTGTCCCTGTGGTCTGGTTACTACAATACAATGTGGAGAGACAGATGGGTAGACAGACAGGTATGTAGAGAGACAGACATACAGACAGGTAGACAGACGGACAGGTAGACAGACGGACAGGTAGACATCGGACAGGTAGACAGACGGACAGGTAGACAGACAGACTGGCAGAGGGACAGAGAAGTAGACAGGTTGTTAGAGAGACAGTTGGCCAGACAGGTAGACAGACAGACAGGTAGGATGAAACAGTTACCTGTTTCACAATAAACCACTGTGAAATTCCTGACTGTTGGTAATCATTTTTCATATAATCAAAAATGTATTTTATTACCGTGCTTTGAAAAACGTGGTTAAAAACCCCCAGTAAATACAGTCCAGCAACAGTTAGCAACAGCCTCCCGGACGCGGGCGTGCTGGTGCAACATGCAACATCGCTTTGTTTAGCGTCAGTTAAAGCATGGCAGACGGCCGTGACATCTCCGCCTTCCAAGAGGACTAAAGGTCCTTTTACGTCACACACACGCGTAAACAAATACAGCAAATAAATAACAACTGTTTACATCGGTTGTGGTGGAATGTGCTGCATTTTCCAGTACGTTCAGCAGCGCAGGCTTTCACTGTTTTGGAGAAAGCAGTTATCCAGAACGATACAACTGCATGCCTTCGTGTTATCAGAACCTATATTCACTGATAAGTAAACATTGACTTGTGGCGCCGACTGCTATCGAGATTAATGATCAGTGCATATAACAGAGAGCGACATTTATTACAATTATTAACGCGCATTTGATATCGTTTTCATATGTTGACTTAAGGTATTGGCTATGTTATGATTTTAATGTTCATGCAAACCCAAGGTGCTTAGTGCTGCTAATTTATCTTTGGTGGTTTTCAATATTAGCTTATTTGAACAATTCATTGATGGTACTGGTAAAGCGATGGGTTTGGTCAAATTCATCATGATATGAAATTCTCATACCATCAGGTAGAGAGAGGGGTAGACAAAGAGCGAGAGTTAGATAGACAGGCAGACAAAGGGACAGAGACAGACAGGAAGCTGAAGTCTATCTCCATTTTGTTTGTGCGTGTGTGTGTGTGTGTGTGTGTGTGTGTGTGTGCGTGTGCGCGCGCTCTCATGCTGCTAGCTTGTGTGGTGCTGCTCTAACACCAGGTCCAGCCAGAGAATCACTCCAGACCAGCGAATCAAACTGGTGTCCTAATGGAACCTTTAACGGTTCCATTATGATGAATATTATTAGTAACGATACCATAATTAAGGCTTATTTGTGGGTGTAGGCTCGTCACGTTTCAGTAGGCTTCGTTTTGGTTGGCTGCTAAGCTCTCTACTTTCATTGGTCCATTCAGTCTGTCTGTCATCAGTATGATGCCCATATAAGGGCTTCCACATCAACTGGCCCGTCGGCAATGTTAAAATGGATGATATCACAGAATGCCTTCCATGCGGTTGTACATATTTTATAAGTGCAGATTGAAGGGAACAAAAAGGGTTTTGTCCTCCGCGGAAGAAGCCAGTATTCATGTGGAAGCCTTTTCATCTGTGGTGGTCGGTCTGAGGGTCCAAATCTAACCAAATAACTTTGTATTATTCATGTAATGTATTATTAATTGTAGTTCCATCATGATTAAATTATATTTAAAATGTTGGGTTTTATGAAGTGAAATCAAAAGCAGCTAAATCATACATTGGTCTCATCTCTCCTCCTTTAGCCGTTAACTGTACTGTCAAAGTATATGCGTGTCTGACTCTGTCCGTCAAATATGAAACTCCTCCCTCTTCTCCCCTCTCAGCAAATCAAGCACCATCATGAGGCCCAAGTTCCCGCCCCCACTCCCTCCCAAGGTAGGAACGACCAATGACACGCCAGCCTGACTCACAGCTGTCTGGTGGCTTCACTGGGTCCACTCTACCTGCTCTATCTGGGAGCAAGGTGACCCCTGACCCCTACCTGTAGGCATCCTAGGGCAAGATGACCCCTGAGCCCTAGTATCTCTTGAGTGACATGAGTGTGATATATTATGTCATTGATGTGTTTAAAATATCTGAGTATTCTCTTTTTGAGTATCTGCTAAATGACTAGTGAGTAGGAAGAGGTTTATAACCACTAACTAGTCAGTAGGAAGAGATTTAAAGGACTAACTAGTTAGTAGAAAGAGGTTTATAAGGACTAACTAGTCAGTAGGAAGATGTTTATAACCACTAACTAGTCAGTAGGAAGAGGTTTATAACAGCTAACTATTGACTAGGAAGAGGTTTATGAGGACTAACTAGTCAAGTTAGTCATTATAATCCTCTCTCATCTCCCGCAGCCCAAGTCTATCTCCAAACCGCCGCCGCAGCACCCGCGCGTTCAGAAGCCGATTGACGACAGCCAATCACACAGCGAGGACGACAGCGGCGGGGGGGGCGGGACCATCAAGCGGTGCCCGGCGCCGCTGAGCTCCAGCCCGGCCAAGGCCTCCAACGTGCCCCCGCGGCCCCCGCCCCCCCGCCTGCCCCCCCACCGCCGCAGTAGTCTAGGTAACGAGAGCGCGCAGGGCATGGCCAGCGACCTCGGCGCCCCGGGGGATGATGATGATGGGAGTTTTAGGCATTTCTGGGAGTGGCTCCACGCCCCTCATACTGAGGAGGAGCTGGAGGAGGCCTGGGAGGTGCTACAGGAGGTGAAGGAGGAGCAGGAGAAGGAAGAGAGTAAGCGCAGCTGATTGGTAGCTTAGACCCCAGATCCCTGTCGTCTCTTCCATAGTCCCCATTAACCCCAGCCTCTGATTGGTCCACCTTCCTTCCTTAGCCCCGCCCACCCATCTGCTTATGTCGTGTCTGATTCATGTGTGTCGACGTCTCCCTATGATGCTCCCGGTAGCCGTAACCAAGGTTACCCTCACCATGTAGCAACCTAGTTTACTGTATGTTTACACGCAGAGGAGAACGTGTTAGCGCGTTAATTCTGCTCCGTAGCGTCCGACCCTGAGCTTCCTGCCATCTCATTGGCTGCCTGAGCTGGTTAGGGCGGGGTCTAACTTGTGGCACATGACCCAGAGTTGTCCTCCATCGTCGAATACTGAAGTTAGCGGCTAGCTGCCGGATATCAGAGACCTCACTGTCTGTGTAGCTTAGCTGGTAGCTTAGCTTCTAGATTATGCTTGTAGCTTAGCATGTAGCTTAGCATGTCTACGACATTTTAGAATATCAAGCTGATTTTCTATGAGCTGCTGGTGTGGCCCAACCTGAGTCAAAATTGGAAAACCAGAAACCTTGAGATGTAGTGAGGCAGTCGTAGCCTCTGCTGGGTATAACCCAGCTGTCCTCAACTTACCTGTCAGCATCCCTGAGATAAATGTCTTAACATCTACCTGCTCCTTAGTGACCTGTCTCTGTACTGTCTAACCCCTACCTGCTCCTCAATGACCTGTCTCTGTACTGTCTAACCCCTACATGCTCCTTAATGACCTGTCTCTGTACTGTCTAACCCCTACATGCTCCTTAATGACCTGTCTCTGTACTGTCTAACCCCTACCTGCTCCTCAATGACCTGTCTCTGTACTGTCTAACCCCTACATGCTCCTTAATGACCTGTCTCTGTACTGTCTAACCCCTACCTGCTCCTTAATGACCTGTCTAACCCCTACCTGCTGCTTAATGGCCTGTCTCTGTACTGTCTAACCCCCTACCTGCTCCTTAATGACCTGTCTAACCCCTACCTGCTCCTCAATGACCTGTCTCTGTACTGTCTAACCCCTACCTGCTCCTTAATGGCCTGTCTCTGTACTGTCTAACCCCTACCTGCTCCTTAATGACCTGTCTCTGTACTGTCTAACCCCTACCTGCTCCTTAATGACCTGTCTCTGTACTGTCTAACCCCTACCTGCTCCTTAATGGCCTGTCTCTGTACTGTCTAACCCCTACCTGCTCCTTACCTATCTGACCTATCTCTCTACCTTGGTCTGTCTGACTGTCTCTCTGTTGTGTCGTAGGTAACGGGTTGAGCTCGTCCCAGAACGGAGAGAGAGACAGTCCGTTGGAGAGACAGTATACGATGCCCCCCAGCGTCCCGGTACGGAAAGACAAGAAGGACGTCCCGGTAGGATCCACACGCCTACACACACCAAGCTATTCCAGAACTAGTCATGTGCACAGACGCCTGCCCAGGAATCTGCTGTGCTTGATAGATGTGGGCATGGCTGGGCGGGAGCCAATTGGCTGCTCTCAGCGGAGTCAGACTCCTCCCCCACATGGCCCCTTTAGAGATGGAAGGAAACAGGACTGGGCAAAACCTTTTTGAGATATCCCATGCAGACAGACACGCAGACTTGGCATTAAACTTAAGTGTGTGTGCGTGTGTGTTTCTTTCATTTCAGAAGCCTATCAGTAACGGTCTCCCTCCAACACCCAAAGTTCATGTAAGTCCAAAAGAATTAACATAGATATCATAAACATGTTATTAACATATCATAATCACTATAATGGCCTTCATAGCATGTTATCTTCTTCAGACTGTTCACTGTGTGTGTGTGTGTGTGTGTGTGTGTGTGTGTGTGTGTGTGTGTGTGTGTGTGTGTGTGTGTGTGTGTGTGTGTGTGTGGTGTGTGGTGTGTGTGTGTGTGTGTGTGTGTGTGTGTCAGATGGGGGGCGTGTTTCTCCAAGTTTTTAACGGTTGTCCTCTGAAGATCCACTGTGCCACTTCCTGGATCAACCCCGACACCAGAGGTAGCCAATCAGATGCTCGCTAACCTCTCCCTCTCCCCTCATTGGTCCATATTGGTCATTCATCAGCCTCTGGGCTTTGTGGTCACGTATATAACTGTGTGTGTGTGTGTGTGTGTGTGTGTGTGTGTGTTACAGACCAGTATTTGATATTCGGGGCAGAGGAGGGTATCTACACTCTAAACCTCAACGAGCTTCATGAGACGTCCATGGAGCAGGTATGCTACGCTAGCTGCTATGCTAACTATTATATTATTCTATGGGACAGGTATGCTACGTTGGCTGCTATGCTAGCCCATCGTCATACTCTATAGAGCGGATATACTACACTAACTCAACTACAATACTTAGATGTCATGCACTAGATGGGGGCACTTTGTTGAACAAGTTGCTCTGGCGACAGTGTGGAGGAACAGTAGTGGGATGAGATGTTAGTCACCATGGTAACGTGATGTTGTTCTCTCAGCTGTTCCCCAGGAGATGTACGTGGCTCTATGTCATGAACAGCTGCCTGCTCTCCATCTCTGGTAAGACTCTGTGTCTAACTCCGGTAGGTAGTGTTCTGTTCCTTGTGTAAGTGTTAAACTCTGTCTGACTCCTGTGTAGTGTTTAACTCTGTGTCTGACTCCTGTGTAGTGTTTAACTCTGTGTCTATCTCCTGTGTAGTGTTTAACTCTGTGTCTGACTCCTCTGTAGTGTTTAACTCTTTGTCTAACTCCTGTGTAGTGTTTAACTCTGTCGTAATTCCTGTGTAGTGTTTAACTCTGTCGTAATTCCTGTGTAGTGTTTAACTCTGTGTCTATCTCCTGTTTAGTGTTTAACTCTATGTACATGCTGTTAAAAATTATTTTCTCTACGGGACAATAAAGACTATCTATCTATGTTTAACTCTGTCTTTGTGAAGTGTTTAACACTATCTAACTCTAAATGTTTAACTCTATGTTTAACCCGATGTGTCTAACTCGGTCTAACTCTATGTCCAACCCTATATGTCTAAGCCTATATATCTCAGTCTACATGTTTAACTCTCTGTGTCTCCAGGCAAGGCGTCCCATCTGTACTCCCACAGCCTGCCGGGTCTCTTTGACCACGCCAGACACATGCAGAAGCTCCCGGTGGCCATCCCCACGCACAGGCTCCCCGACAAAATGATTCCCAGGTTACCCCAGCACCGATACATAGCACTGCTACGCTACTCTACTGTATGCTACACATAGCACTGCTACGCTACTCTACTGTATGCTACACATAGCACTGCTACGCTACTCTACTGTATGCTACACATAGCACTGCTAGGCTTAGGGTACATTGTTTAATCGTCCTTTCTTGTCTGGCTGTGTGTTTAACAGGAAGTTTACGGTGACCAATAAGATTCCAGACACTAAAGGCTGCCAGAAGTGCTGTGTAGGTGAGTCTAGCGCTGTGGTGAGGCTGATATTACCTCTTAGTACCACTCTATATACTACACTATACTATAGTATACTATAGAGCCAGACATCTCAGTGTACTGTCTCTCTCCGCAGTGCGTAACCCCTACACAGGACACAAAGTACCTGTGTGGAGCATTCCAGTCCAGCATCGTTCTCTTCGAGTGGGTCGACTCCATGCAGAAGTTCATGCTGATCAAGGTCTGGAAGTCGTCCTCCAACACCATCATGCTTATACGAGTAAAAACCAAACTTGCCCAAAAGCCAAACGCATCTCCCCCCCTCCTTCTCCACCAGAACATGGACTTCCCGCTGCCCTGCCCCCTGGAGGTGTTTGAGATGCTGGTGGTCCCAGAGCAGACCTACCCCCTGATTTGCGTGGCGGTCAGCAAGGGCACTGAGCTGAGCCAGGTGGTCCGCTTCGGTACGGTCAACCCCAACGCCACCTCGTCCTGGTTCACCGAGCCCGGTAAGACCCCCCCCCACCCCGCCGGTGCCGGGACCTGGACATGGGGGAACCTGGCTCCTCTAGCCTGGTCCTGACTCTTCCTCTGGCGAGGTGCTGTGGGCCCAGGAACCATCATCATTGTCATTACCATAGCAACCTAACATTCTATACAGTAGATCAAACAGGAATACGCTGTCTGACCATGGATGCTGAACTGTGGCAACATCTCTCTCTCTCTTTCTCTATCTCTATATCTCTCTCTATCTCCCTCCAGACACTCCTCAGTCGTGTGTGATCCACGTGACTCAGTTGGAGAGAGACACAATCCTGGTCTGCCTGGACCGTAAGATAGACACACACACACACACACACACACACACACACACACACACAGGTGTTGTGCTTCTAATTTTGTTTAACAGTTAGTTTGAACTCTCTCTCTCTGTGTCTGTGTGTGTCTCTCTCTCAGGATGTATAAAGATTGTGAATCTTCAAGGGAGGCTCAAGTCCAGCAGAAAGCTGTCAGCGGAGCTCACCTTTAACTTCCAGATCGAAGCCATAGGTACGAAAACTACCACTGCTTAAAACTACAACTAGCATGAACTAGAACAATCACAACCTAAAACAACTGTGTTTTGTGGGACAGTGTTTACAGGGACATTGTGTTTACAGGGACAGTGTCCTGTAAACACAATGTCCTGTAAACGAAGTGTAACTCTTCTGCCCTGTCCTCAGTGTGTTTACAGGACAGTGTGTTAACTCTTCTGCCCTGTCCTCAGTGTGTTTACAGGACAGTGTGTTAACTCTTCTGTCCTGTCCTCAGTGTGTTTACAGGACAGTGTGTTAACTCTTCTGTCCTGTCCTCAGTGTGTTTACAGGACAGTGTGTTAACTCTTCTGTCCTGTCCTCAGTGTGCTTACAGGACAGTGTGTTAACTCTTCTGTCCTGTCCTCAGTGTGTTTACAGGACAGTGTGTTGGCCTTCTGGAGACACGGCATGCAGGGGCGGAGCTTCAAGACTAACGAGGTACCACCACTGCCCTGTGGGTGAGGGGTGGGGTGATATTTTATTATAATTATTACATTGACTCCGTTTACCATTTCTCTCGCAGATAACCCAGGAGATCTCCGATAACACGCGCATCTTTAGACTGCTGGGGTCCGACAGGTCAGTTAGTCAGTCAGTCAGACAGACACACACATGCGCATTCATGCATGCATGCACACACACACACACACACACACACACACACACACACACACACACACACACACACACACACACACACACACACACACACACACACACACACACACACACAGAGTATCAGAGTAACAGTGATTTGTGTCTGATGGTTTGAAGAAGCTTGGAGGAAGTAGATCCAGACCCGGGGGACAGCAGGCTCCTCCTCCCCAGGTACCCTCTCTGTTCCCTGGGTACACCCCCCCTCTGTGTTCCCGGGAGCTCCTCCTACCATCCCTGCCTTTACTAATGGGGAACTCTTATGTGTCGTATTACGTGTGTGGGTGCTTGTGTATTTGTGTGTGTTTTTACATTTCCTTTGTGTGGATGAGTTACTGTGGAAGCTTGCTTGGTGTTTGAGAAGGGAGCTGAAGAGCTCCACCCAGTGGTCGTCTCTGTTACTACGTCTCCTCTGACTCATCCCTGGTCAACCTGAAGAAGACATCCTACTGTCTTCCTGTGTTTGGTTTTCACTGTTGCCGTCTGTGAATAATGTGACTGAAAGAGAATAGTCACCTACTAGCAAAGTCCCTAGCAACCATCAGGGCCCCTAGCATCCGATAGAACCCCTAGCAACCAGCAGGGCCCCTAGCATCCAACAGAACCCCTAGCAACCTGCAGGGCCCCTAGCAACCTTCAGGGCCCCAAGCAACCATCAGGACCCCTAGCAACCAGCAGGGCCACCTAGCAACCAGCAGGGCCACCTAGCAACCAGCAGGGCCCCCTAGCAACTAGCAGGGCCCCCTAGCAACCAGCAGAACCCCTAGCATCCAACAGATCCCCTAGCAACCAGCAGAACCCCTAGCAACCAGCAGGGCCCCTAGCAACCTTCAGGGCCACCTAGCAACCATCAGGACCCCTAGCAACCAGCAGGGCCCCTAGCAACCAGCAGAACCCCTAGCATCCAACAGAACCCCTAGCAACCAGCAGAACCCCTAGCAACCAGCAGGGCCCCCTAGCAACCAGCAGGGCCCCCTAGCAACCAGGAGGGCCCTTAGCAGCCAGCAGACTCCCTAGCAAGTGTCGGGGGCCCCTAGCAACCATCAGGGCCCTTAGCAACCATCAAGGCCCCTAGCAACTAGCAGAACCGCTAGCAACCATCAGGGCCCCTTGTGACGAGCAGAACCCCTAGAAACCAACAGAATCCCTAGCAACCAGCAGAACCCCTAGCAACCAGCAGAAGCCCTAGCAACCAGCAGGAACCCCTAGCAACCAGCAGAACCCCTAGCCACCAACGGGCCCCTAGCAACCAGGAGGGCCCCCTAGCGACAGTCGTCCATGAGAAGAGAGTCAGACTGGTGTGAACTCCTCCGTCTTTCCTCCGAAGCGTTGGTGGTGGAAACACACGGACCCCACTGTGATCTGAACCTGTGTGTGTGTGTGTCTCCACAGGGTGGTGGTGCTGGAGAGCCGACCTACAGACAACCCCACGGCACACAGCAACCTTTACATCCTGGCCGGCCACGAGAACAGCTACTGACACACACACACACACACACACACACACACACACACACACACACACACACACACACACACACACACACACACACACACACACACACACACACGCTAATTCCCGAGGAGGAGCTGATGGCGTGGGCGGATGGATCTGAGGCATGATGCGTTTCCTGCCTGATAGGAAGTCTGGGCCCTCCAGCTACATTTACATTTACTCAGTCCACAATCCTGCAAGGCATCCTGGGAAAATCATCCTCTGCTTTTACCGCCCCCCGCAAAGCATCCTGGGAAACCAAGTCCAACCATTGAGGCTACTTCCGCTAGCGCTGCTGCTGCCGCTCCCGCTAGCGCTGCTACTACTAGCGCTGCTACCTACGCTAATACGATTACTGCTACTGCTCCACAGACATTTCCTGCTCCTGCTCTTTCATCCCCCTCCTCCTCCTCCTCCCTCCGCTCTAAGGGTTGGTTCCCTCGGAGACGACGGGAGTCGTGTTCTGGTTTGATGTAAGCCCCGGAGACTCCTACTCCTGTCCCGCTAGCCGCCGCGCCACGCTAACCTGACCTCTATTTAATGTAAATATAAACCCAGTATTTTTGGACCCAGATGAACACTAAGGAACTTTGTAGATAGCTGTGTGTGTGTGTGTGTGCGTGTGTGTGTGCGTGTGCGTGCGTAGTTCTGTCCAGCTTTGAGAGGCAGACGGACGGACGGACAGTCGGACGGACATGACCAGCGTTGACGGTTTTATCACTTCCTGGTTCAGGTGTAGCCGCTCGTTTCCGTGGCAACGTGGCCAGAGGCATTGTGGAAGCCTGGAGTCTCACCTGAACGGCTATAGGAACACTATTACATGTAGGATATAATATGATTGTATCCTTTATAATATAATGTGATGGTGTCTCATATTATAATATAGGATGTAATGTTGCGGAGCTTAGGGGGCTGGCTGGGTGAACACAGGACGTGAACCCTGAATGGTCATCTTCACACTGCATGCATCGCTGTTGTCATCAGTCCATACATGGGCATTGTAACTTCCTTGTTTGCGTCATGGCGGCCGACAGCGGATGTGTGTGTGCGCGCGTGTGTGTACGTATTTATGTGAAACATCATGAGCAACACTTTTATTTTTTAATCACCGTTTTAATACTCATTTGCTTCCCTTTTTTATGTTGATTTTTATGTTTTTTTAAGACTTTGGAACCACTGGTGTTGACAAAGAGAAAAGGTCTGAGGAGCAAATGTGATGTCGATATAATATATGAACGTGTGTGTGCGTGCGTGTGTGTGTGCGTGCATGCAGAGTATTTACATGCGTAAACGTGTGGATGAACTCTTCTAGAAGTTGTCATCCTGTCCTTGGCCTGTAGGTGGCGCACATGAACAAACATGATCGGTAGATTTTTAAAGAGCAGAGCCTTGTCCCCTGGTTGGTATAAGTTCAGGAGTATAGACTCCACCCAACACTCCTTACTACTGAGGTGAAGGATGTAATAACACTAACAAACGCCACGCTGTCTGCAGCTTTTAACCTTTTAGCCTCTTCTGAAGCGGGACATGTCTGGAACCTTCTGGTTCACCTGGTGGTTAACCCTCCCTTCCTGTTTGGTTGAGCTGTTGAACATGCCATGTGGGTCACATGGCTAGTACCTTGTTAACCAGATATGTGGGTCACATGGCTCGTACCTCGTTAACCAGATATGTGGGTCACATGGCTAGTACCTTGTTAACCAGACAAGGAGACATGTGGGTCACTTGGTTACTTGCTGGTTAACCAGATAAGGAGACATGTGGGTCACTTGGTTACTTGCTGGTTAACCAGATAACGAGACATGTGGGTCACATGGTTACTTGCTGGTTAACAACAAGCTGTGTGTGTGGTCCTCCTGTAATTTCTGCCTTGCTAAACACCAGACTGTAGCAAATACTCTGCTCTGTCTTCATAACACTATCCCGATGTTTCCATGATGTCATGACACTATCCCAATGTTTTCATGTTGCGTCGTACACATTCTAATCTGTACATAGTGTAAAATAAAATCTGTTGGTTTTACATATTGTATAATTGCCTATATTTAGTTTGGGAAGTGTAACAGATTGAGATGGCCGGTTAACACATTAAAAAGAGAAAACTAAACACAATGAGTCTTGTCCTTATTACTACTTCTACTATGCGGTTACAAGATGTACATTTCTGTTAGTTCAATATCATGTTTATGGGATAAACGGTATATTGTATAGAAAGGAATCATATCTTTAAGGGCATACATCAGTAAAAAATAGTTTGAGAACCACTGCCATAGATCAGATAAACAGGTTAGATCATATATAAATAAATCATAGATTATGTACATGATAGGAGATAGTATGAGGGGTGGAAGTAACAAAAATTAATAAATGAATGTGTAATCGATTAAAATGCAATCAAATAAAATAATCACTTGATGAATTAGCAAATGATTTAATTAATTCAGAACCAAACTGAATAAAACATCATCAATAAAATGAAATAATCAAATACATCATTGAAGTTTTATCTAATCACCTTGACATTCAATTCAGTGCCTGCAATTCCATTCGCCACCACTTTCAAATCGAGGACACTTTCATCGTTAGAACGGTGTGTGCTGCATGTGTCAATCACATGACCCCGCCCACAGATTTACATCCAGGCTATCCTAATCGACTGGACATGCCTTTTGGATCGTCAGATATGCATCATCAAACAGTACGGCAAACGGTGAGTAAAACATGTTGACATTATAGGAGTATTATATGCTGTGTGTTTGACTTCAAGGCGATGTCTATGTAACGGATTAGTATTGGCAGTCGATTAGGATAGCCTGGATGTAAATCTGTGGGCGGGGTCATGTGATTGACACATGCAGCACACACCGTTCTAACGATGAAAGTGTCCTCGATTTGAAAGTGGTGGCGAATTGCAGGCACTGAATTGAATGTCAAGGTGATTAGATAAAACCAGTCTTTATTTCAATGATGTGTTTGGTTGTTATTTCATTTTATTGATGTTTTATTCAGTTTGGTTCTGAATTAATTAAATCATTTGCTGAATCAAGTGACGATTTAATTTGATTGCATTTTAATCGATTACACATTCATTTATTAATTTTTAAGATAGAAGGTGATGAATCAAATATAAAATGACCCCAACAGACACAGGCAGGATATGCTGCCAACATGTACACATACACTTGTATTGCGTACAAATACACATGTAGGCTACCAGTGTACTTGTATACCATACACATATAAATACAAGTCTTTACAGTATTCTATTTGATTTGTGTTTGTGTTAAACAAATAAATCTCTTGAAGGAATTGTCGACTTTTAATTTTCCTCCGCTGAGGTCAGTGAGG
This sequence comes from Coryphaenoides rupestris, assembly GCA_002895965.2. Taxonomy (NCBI): domain Eukaryota; kingdom Metazoa; phylum Chordata; class Actinopteri; order Gadiformes; family Macrouridae; genus Coryphaenoides; species Coryphaenoides rupestris. The sequence continues at coordinate 727,515 of PIJE02000071.1, read as the reverse complement.
TGCTTATTTATCAGTTCACTAACTAACTAAATAACTAAGAATGAGGAATTACACTTGTGAGTTTGGTCAACAATATGAATGTACTGAATGGACTTAGTTACTGCCCACCATTTATTTCACTTTTTAACTTTAAGTTAATTAAAAGTTAAATGTATTCACATGTAACTGCTAAAAGTTCATTCCATTTTTTATTAGGGTCAAGTTCATCAAAAGCGACTGATGATGATGATGATGGTGGTAGTGGTGGGAAGAGTGAGGCGAAAGGTCACCCAGAGGTCACCCGGCCGCGTGCGGATCGTGCGCTTGACGTTGAACGAGTTCGCAAGATGTCGGACTGGGAGGAGGACGACGAGGACGACGGCGGCGGAGGAGGAGGAGGAGTGGCGGTCGCCGTCTCACCTCCCGTCTTCAGCGTTAGATTCGGAGGTCCGCGGCGGGCAGGCGACCGGCCGCCCCCAAGCTGCGGCGGCGACGACGATCGCGGCGGACAGCGGGGCGGCCGCGGGGGGCAGTGGGGCGGACAGTGGGGCGGCGGCGGCGGACAGTGGGTCGGCCGCGGCGGACAGCGGGGCGGCGGACTAGCAGCAGTCGGTGGCGGTGGTGGCGCGGCGGTCACGATTACGGTTGAAAGTAGCCACGTGGGACGGGTGATAGGCGAGTATTATACGAGCTCTATGTATCGTATAATAATACATAATAATAATAATAATAATAATACGCAGAATAAATATGACGTAAAAGTAATAATACCCACGACGGTTGGTTAAATACCAAACATTATCCAGTATTTCCATAAATGTTAGCTACTTTCACAATGTTAGCTACTTGTGCTACTTCCGCTAACGTGCTAATGATTCTTGTAGGTCGCGGAGGAGCGAGAATTCGGGAACTGGAAGAAAACAGCGGAGCGCAAATCAAGGCAAGTTACTCAAGTTACTCTTTAATTTTTATTTTTCTTTAATTATTTATTTTTCTTTCTTTCTCTCTCGTGCTCCACAGTCATTGGGTGTTTGTGTTGAGATCACGCGCGCCGCTCGTTGTTCGTCAGCGTCGTTAACAACTTTGTTTCCAACTCGAAGTCGCTGCAAGTTCGCGTTGTTTTTACCGCAAAGTATCCGGTGGTCGGACGGCGCAGAGAAGAACCGGCGGACAGCGCCCCCTACGGTGTTCCCGGGAGAATGTCGACACCGTTTAGCACGACTTCGTATTCCAGAAAGACACAAATACAAGATTTTTCTGTAATTTGTTTAAATTGTGAAGCTGTGCAAATGTGCTGCAGATCGAAAAGGGAGAATATGAAAGCACGGTGAGAATCTACGGGTCCCCTGAGGACCGGGAGAAGGCCCGGGAGATGATCGAGGATCTGCTGCACGAAGACCCCTCCGGCCTCCGTGGTGGTGGTGGTGGTGGTGGTGCGTCTAAAATAATGAACAATAATGATTTATCGGTATGTAATGGGGCTGCAAACGGGTACTGGAGTAAACAAGTCGGCCTTCTCGTTACGCAAATCAAAAATTATAATGAAAATATTGTCGTCAAAAGGTCACAATTGTATGTACATTTCAATAGCGTGTTTTTTGTTGTTGTTGGAAAGGTATTGGATTAGCAGGGGAGTTATATCGATATCGTTTGGTCAATATTATTTCTGCACAAATATTGACCAACGACCGCCCTCAAAAGTAGCCCACCTAAAACACTGTCTCTCGTTGTTGTTGTTTCTTGTTTGGTGGTGGAGGTCGCGGCTGGGGGAGAGGTAGTTTCGGAGGGTTTGGAGGAGGAGGGGGAGGGTTTGGAGGAGGAGGAGGAGGGAGGGGAGGGGTTTGGAGGAGGAGGAGGAGGGTTTGGAAGGGGAGGGTTTTGGAGGAGGCTTTGGAGGGCTCAGAGAAGGAGGAGGTGGCTTTAGAGGAGGAGGAGGAGGAGGTGGCTTTAGAGGAGGGTTTGGAGGAGGAGGAGGTGGCTTTAGAGGAGGGTTTGGAGGAGGAGGAGGAGGAGGAGGAGGAGGAGGAGTAGCGTTGGGAGGAGAGGCCAGAAGGGACAGTGTCTGGACGGACGCCCAGCTCCAGGCGTCTGCCGCTGCTGCTCCGGCGCAGGAGGCCATGGACTGGACGTCCATCAGGGAGAACCTACAGCTGTATGCCAAGATGAAGTGGAAAGGTGAGATCATCTTGATGGAGGTCTAAACCCATACATTAACCATCTCTGACACCTTAACCCTGACTTAAACCCTTAGGTTAACCATCTCTAACGCCTTAACCTTTACCTTAACCCTTATTTTAATCATCTCTAACATCTCTAAACCCTTACACAATGCCCCACTTGACCATCTGTAAGCCAATACATAAACTAACCATCTCTAACTTAATACCTAAACTTAACCATTTCTAACTTAACCTAACCTCTAACCTAGCCTTTGACCTCTCAACCCCTCCAGACCTGCCACCCATTAAGAAGCACTTCTACACGGAGGCTGAGAGCGTGGCTGCTCTCACTCAGGAGGAGGTCCAGGAGTGGAGGTGAGCTGTGAACTAGAGCCTGACACGGGAGTGGATTTTCACTCCCATCCCACTCCCACAAAAAATACTCCTGTCCTGCCCAAATCCCAGAAAAATTAGTATGACTCCCACTCCTGTTTCATTCCCGTTTTCTTTTTTAGGGGGCGAGGGAAGGGGTAATAGTTTTTAAGCAAAGCAGTGATTTTGATTTGATGTGTGACGTGCCGTGCGTCGCTACGTAATGTGCTGCCTTCAAGGCAGGTCCGAAATTGGGGGGGGGGGGGGGGCTCCGTTACTTCGCGGTTCTGATCCAGGAGGGTATCCGGTATGGATATTGGTGGGGACATGTCCCCAGCGTCCCCACTACATTTTACAAATTTATATTTTTGTAAAAAAATCAATAACTTAACCCTCATACCAGTCATAAAAAAAAAATATTCCCATAAAATTCCCATACCCATAAAATGATTCCCGCTCCTGCCCGCTCCTGTTTTTGGCACTCCTGGTCTTGCCCAATCCTGTGATGAATAGTGAGATTGACTCTCATATCACGTGAATCCCGCGGGAATCACGTGACCCGCGGGAATTCCCGAAAAATGTCAGCCTCTACTGTGAACACACCCAATCACCGATGGATACAAGCTCCTCCCCCTGCCACTGGCTGTGATGTACTTCCTGTTCCTGACAGGAAGGAGAACAATAACATCTTTGTGGATGACCTGAGTGAGGGGGGGAAGCGTCCAATTCCCAACCCATGCAAAGACTTCCTAGAAGCCTTCCAGCTGTACCCGCAAATCATGGAGAACATCAAGAGAGTGGGCTTCTCCAAGCCCACCCCCATACAGGTATGCCCCTTGGGTAGGACACGCCCCTAACCCTGCCCTCATCCAGGTAGGGCACGCCCCTAACCCCACTCCCATACAGGTAGGGCACACCCCTAACCCCACCCCCATCCGGGTTGGACACACTCATAGCCCCACTCCCATACAGGTAGGGCACGCCCCTAACCCTGCCCTCATCCAGGTAGGGCACGCCCCTAACCCCACCCCCATCCGGGTTGGACACACTCATAGCCCCACTCCCATACAGGTAGGGCACGCCCCTAACCTCTCCCACTCCCATCCAGGTAGGACATTAGCCTCAACTTACAATGTAAGTTAAAGCAATTTGCCGAGACATTCCGTGTGTGTGTGTGTGTGTGTGTGTGTGTGTGTGTGTGTGTGTGTGTGTGTGTGTGTGTGTGTGTGTGTGTGTGTGTGTGTGTGTTCTCCAGGCTCAGGCGTGGCCGGTCCTGCTGAGCGGTGAGGATCTTATCGGGATCGCCCAGACAGGTACAGGGAAGACCCTGGCCTACCTGCTGCCCGGCTTCATCCACATGGATGGACAACCGGTGTAAGACTACCTGACTGTCTACCTGTCTCTCTCTGTCTACCGGTCCTATACCCGTCTACCTGTGTAGACGTCTCACTGTGTGTGTGTGTGTGTTCCTCAGCCCCAGGTCAGACCGGGGGGGTCCTGCTATGCTGGTCCTCAGTCCCACCAGAGAGCTGGCTCTGCAGATTGAGGCAGAGTGCAGCAAGTACCAGTACAAGGGCTTCAAGAGGTACATTAATACACGGAGGATGGGCACCGTTGAACAACATCGCATTGGTTATGAATAGAAGCGATGCGATTCACCTCATTTGTTTTTATTCTAATTCCTGTGTAATATATAAAATACACAGGAACTCACTCCCTCTGTCGTTGCCTGTCTGTCTCTGTCGCTCTCTTTCTGTCTGTCCCTCTGTCTGTCTCTCAGTGTGTGTATCTATGGCGGCGGTGACCGCAGGGCTCAGGTGAAGC
>PIJE02000071.1:698181-718181 GCA_002895965.2 Coryphaenoides rupestris | reverse complement strand
CGGCCCGACATTGGCTGAACCACCGGCGGCGTCGGCTGAACACCGGGCCCGACGTCGGTGTCAGTGGTTTCTCTCATTGACGGCCTCCGCCAGCCATTCAACATTCAGCTCAATCCCTCCCTCATCTCTCTCTCCATCCCTCCATCATCTCCCTCATGAATTTAAATGTCATTAATTTAAATGAAACAAGGCTTCCAAGGAGTAAAACATAAGGCGGACTTGAACCTGAGTGTCCAGAGCTTTAACCTACAGCTCTGTCAGCTTTGATGGGTTTTTTTGGTTTATTTGACATAACAATCGAATTAAAATTTTTACACAAGGCTTTGATGGAGTCAAACATGAGGAGGACTTGAACTTGAGATTTTTGGTTTATTTGACATAGCAATCTAATTTAATTGAAATCTTTACATAAGGCTTTGGTGGATAGGGAAGGATAGGGAAGCTAGGGTTAACTGCCCCAACCGGTCCCCTGTACTGCTCATCACCTGACCCGACGCATCCTTCATTACGCTGTCAAGATGATCCCTCTGTGCCCCGCCCCCACACTGCTACATGTGTGTGTGTGTGTGTGTGTGTGTGTGTGTGTGTGTGTGTGTGTGTGTGTAATGAGTTAATGGCACTGATGGGTAAGGAATGGATGGACGCGACGGTCTGTTTTAGGGGAACTCTGTCCTCTGAGCCTCTTTGTTTAGAGGGACGGCTCCTCCGGCCCTCACAGGACGGAGCCCACAGCCCGTCTGCTGCCCCCCCCCCCCCCCCCCACTGCTGGGCCGCCACAAGGGAGGACTTGAACCCATGTGAACGGCTCGGCGTGTGAAGGCTGAGATGAGGGTACCGCAGAGAGTGGCTAAGGTGTGTTTGACCCCCCAGCCGAAAGGTACTGGGTTCAATTCCCAACGTCCGCAGCCTACGTCTAAGCTATTGGATCATCCTGGTCTATTGCCATATACTGGATGGTGAAATAGCGACTGGCCCAGTCGACCCCCGCCCCTCCACGAGATCACAAGATCAACAAGCTTGTGATAATGAATGTGTGATCTTCGATGCAGCGTGATACATCCAGCTGATGGAAATGGTCGTGTTGTTATTTTGATGAAGAGGAAAGGACTCTCAGAGTGACTGGTGATGGAATGCTTACTTTATATCTAGGTTTAGGTTTTTGTTGTCGGCTGTAGAACAGCTGTCACACGTGGCGCCTTTGGTTTTGGTCGCCAATTTTGCCTGTCCATTTACTTATTTTTAGGTAAATCGGGGCCTTCAGGGTCAAGGCTAGGGTCAAGGTCAAGGGATGTAGTGTTCAGGACAACTTGTTCAGGGTTATGGACCATGTGTTGGAGGCAAAGAACGGATTGTTCAGGGCTAGGGACCAATTATTCAAGCCTATGGACCAAGCGTTCAATCCTATGGACCAAGTGTTCAAGCCTATGGACCAAGCGTTCAATCCTATGGACCAAGTGTTCAAGGATATGGACCAAGTGTTCAAGGCTAGGGGCGTTGTGTTCTTTCGCAGGACGGAAGACTTCTGTTGTGGTCTGTAAAACATAAATGCAAAAATATGACATTTGCTGACATTTGCAATGACATTGGATGATGTCACTGCCACAGCCTCTGACCCGCTCCACGCGTACAATGGCCGACTGTCTGACTTTACTGAGAACCAGCTACAACTATCCTAACTGTCATCATCTGTTTCAGCAGGCTTTATGAGCAAACATCCCTCTAACTCCCTGAATTACAGAAATAGGCCTTCTGTCCCTGATGTCATCAGTGATGTCATAGGCAGTTTTTTGTTGATGCTACACATTAGGGTTGGGTTTTGGGCTTAGGGTTTCTATCTGTCACTGCAGGTGTCTCTGTGGTGCAGTGGGCAGACCTTTTGGGTAATACCCTGGAGACTCAGTTTCATGTCCTCCTCATGGTACCACTAATATGAAATGTTAAGTCCTAACCCTTCAGCCATGGAAATCGGCAGGGCTCAAACCTGGGTCTCCAGAGCGTTACCCTACAGCTCTGTCCACTGCTCCATGGGGATCACATTTAAGCCAGAGGATTTAATTGACATAACAACTGACATGACAGCATTAAGTTTAAATGTTACATAAGGCTTGAATGGAGTGAGGAGGAGGACTTGAACCTGAGTCTCCAGGGTGTTAACCAACAGGTCTGCCCACTGCAACACAGACAGTGCAGTGAGAGAGAGAAACCCTGAGCCCAAAACCCAACCCTAATATGAAACCCTGACCCTGATATGAAACCCTTATATGATGAAACTCTAACCCTAATATGAAAGTGTGTGTGTGTGTGTGTGTGTGTGTGTTTCAGAGAGCCTAACTGATATCTCCTGTTATCTAGATGACCAGGAGGAAGATGAGGAGGAGGAGGAGAAGGAGGAGAAGGAGGAGGATGCAAGGTTAGAGATCATACAGGTAATAGACCGTGAATACCGAGACAGGTCACTAAGGAGCAGGTAGGGGTTAGACAGTACAGAGACAGGTCATTAAGGAGCATGTAGGGGTTAGACAGTACAGAGACAGTGCATTAAGCAGCAGGTAGGGGTTAGACAGTACAGAGACAGTGCATTAAGGAGCAGGTAGGGGTTAGACAGTACAGAGACAGGTCATTAAGGAGCAGGTAGGGGTTAGACAGTACAGAGACAGGTCATTACATTTACATTTACATTTAGGGCATTTGGCAGACACTTTTATCCAAAGCGACTTACAAAGAGTACATTTGTTGAACCCCTACCTGCTCATTAAGGAGCAGGTAGGGGTTAGACAGTACAGAGACAGGTCATTAAGGAGCAGGTAGGGGTTAGACAGTACAGAGACAGGTCATTAAGGAGCAGGTAGGGGTTAGACAGTACAGAGACAGGTCATTAAGGAGCAGGTAGGGGTTAGACAGTACAGAGACAGGTCATTAAGGAGCAGGTAGGGGTTAGACAGTACAGAGACAGGTCATTAAGGAGCAGGTAGGGGTTAGACAGTACAGAGACAGTGCATTAAGCAGCAGGTATGGGTTAGACAGTACAGGGACAGTGCATTAAGCAGCAGGTATGGGTTAGACAGTACAGAGACAGTGCATTAAGTAGCAGGTAGGGGTTAGACAGTACAGAGACAGTGCATTAAGCAGCAGGTAGGGGTCCTACCTGCTGCTTAATATCCTTCATCTCGTCTCTCGATCAGCCATGGTTATTCTAGGCTGGACTAGGCAATTGTCTATATTACTCTTGGTGACACTTGGCCTCTATTTTTCTTATTTTTAAATCTTTATTTGAATATGGCAACATGATACCTCCTTCTACAGTACTTCTATGATTAAATCACTCACAAGACCCATCCCCTATCAGCCAATCACTGCGGACACAGGAAGTAAGCTCGTTCATGAAACATGAGGTCATCCATAGCAATGGGGTCAACCCCGCCCTCTCCCTTAGCTTCAGAGTTCTCCCTATTCCTTAGTAAAAGTTGATCTCAGCAGCTTTGTGAATCGGTTTTAAGAGAAAACTCTTTAGAAAACCTTTCTGCTCTTTGAGAGAACACTTAGTGGTCAGATCAAATGTTTGGTGAATTCGGCCCCCGGCCAACAGACAACATACAAACAAGGTTACAATTAACGTACACATAACCTCTTACAGGATGAATAAGGTACAGTTAGATGGGAGAGAATGAGGGAGAGAGAGAGGGAGTGAACCCAAGCTAACGGGACAGACCTTCTATTCAGTTTTGTGAATAGAAACTGCCTGATGGCTTTCACATGACAGGGAGAGAGAGAGATAGAGAGATATAGATAGACAGAGAGAGAAGGAGAGAAACAGAGAGACTGGGAAAGAGAGACAGAGAGACCGAGAGAGAGAGAGAGAGAGAGAGAGAGAGAGAGAGAGAGAGAGAGAGAGAGAGGGACATAGGGAGAGAGTGAGAGATAGACAGAGAGAGAGACAGAGGGAGAGAGAGACACACACACACACGCACACACACACACACACACACACACCACACACACACAGGCAGCATTTCTAGCCTCTGGAAAGACCGCTTGTCTTTGCAGTTAAAGGTTTGCATCTTCGCATCGACACCCGTGTGATATGGTCCTTCGTCACACCATTGTCATTGTTCACACCTCATTCTGTCGTACGAATCACAAGCTTCTGGTCTCTCTCTCTCTCTCTCTCTCTCTCTCTCTCTCTCTCTCTCTCTCTCTCTCTCTCTCTCTATCGCTCTATGATAATATCTCCTGCTGCCTCCATGGTGCAGCTGCAGGGCCTGGTGGTGCAGCTGCGCGAGGGGCTCCACTGCGCCCTGGTGGAGCTGTCTGAGCTGCGCCAGAGGACCCACTGCCAGGAGGAGTCGCTTCAGTCACACCTGAGGGACGTAGACCACAACATCATGGGACTCAAGAACTCCCTGAACACATTCAAGGTACATAACAGGACTGAGCATTGTTTAGCATATTGTACGTTCTTAGATGTTATGCAGCGATTATGCAGGCAACTTAGCAATTATGAAACTCGTTCTATTGCAGGTTTCAAGCATTCAATTATGAATGCTTGAAACCTGCTCCATTCTCATCTTTATGTACCACAGCGATATACTGTATGTGCAAGTTATAATTTCATAATTGATGAGGACGCACTACAAACAACCAAGTTATGTTTATCCATGAAATTATATATGTGTGTGTGTGTGTGTGTGTGTGTGTGTGTGTGTGTGTGTGTGTGTGTGTATGTGTGTGTGTCAGGAGGAGCTGGGTGGGGCGGTGCTTCAGGTGAAGGAGGTCTCCTGCAGACAGAGGGACGTGCAGAAGAAGATGGAGCAGCTCCACACACTCCCCACCCCCCAGAGGTCTTCACACACACACACACACACACACACACGCGCACACACACACCACACACACACACACACACACATGCACACACATACACACACGCGCACAGACACCACACCCCCCAGAGGTCTTCACACACACACACACACACACACACACACACACACACACACACACACACACACACACACACACACACACACACATGCACCCACCTCCCAGATGTCCCACACACACACACACACACACGCATACCCTCAGAGGTGTGAGCCCTGAGACGATTCACAGGTGTGCTGGTCTATGATTGGCTGTGTAACAGGAAGAGCTCGAAGGGGGACCTGCTGTCGGGGGAGGGGCATCGCTGTTTGTCCAGCCAATCAGATCTTAACTTCTCCAGTCTGGGCAACAATAGCAGAACCACCATCTCCACCCAGAGTCAGTATATAATATAGATATAGTATATATTATATCCAATATATATCTAGATATATATATATTTTTTTATATTTGACATTGTACATTGTAAATCTGTTAGTTTAGTTTATTTTTATTATTCTGTTGATTTCCATATTGTTTTATTGTACTATATTGCTATGCAACCTGGCACAAGAATTTCCTTGGGGATTAATAAAGTTCTAACTTATCTTATCTTATCTTATCTTATATATATATATATATATAGTGTGTGTGTGTGTGTCTGCAGCATGTGTCTCTGTGGACATCTGTGTGTGTATATATTCATTAGTGCGTGTGCGTTTGTGTGTGTGTGTGTGTGTGTGTGTGTGTGTGTGTGTGCGCAGCGGGTGTGGAGGGTCCCCCCCACAGAGTGTGGAGAGAGAGGTGGAACGGTCGAGAGGAGCAGGAGACCCCCAGCCAGGACAACAGTATGAGTACTAGTACTTATAGTACTGACACATTAGTACTATTTAATACTACCACTTATAATACTAATACACTAGTACTACCTAATACTATCACTACCACTTATAATACTAATACATTGGTACTACCTAATACTATCACTGCCACTTTTAATACTAACACTCTAGTACTACCTAATAATAGGACCACTTATAATACTAACACACTAGTACTACCTGATACTACCACTTATAATACAAATACACTAGTACTACCTGATACTACCACTTATAATACTAATACACTAGTACTACCTGATACTACCAGTTATAATACTAATAAACTAGTACTACCTAAGCTAATACCACCACCACTTAGACAGTAAGAGTACTGCTAAACTCCACACAGTACTGCTACGACCGAGCCTGCTCATAATGTGTATTCTGTGTGTACTCTATGTGTATTCTGTGTGTATCCTGTATGTATCCTGTATGTGTTCTGTGTGTATTCTAGATCGGAGGCAGACAGCCGCTCTAGAGCTGCTGGAGTCAGAGCGGCTGTATGTGTACTACCTCTCGCTGCTGCTGAAGGCCAACATCTCCTTCAACGGCTCTGAAGCCCTGGCCACTAAGGACAAGCGGTGAGCACACACACGCGCACGCACGCACGCATGCACACACACACACACCCACACGCACACGCACACACACACACACACCAGGAAGTAGATGAATCTAATGAAGTCATTCTAAAGAGCAGAGGGGAGCGGCCATGTCTGATGTGTCGCCCACGACAACACATCAGTAGCAGGAGGCTCCTCCTCCTCGTTCACCACACAGAGCAGTAGAGGGGAGCGAGACAGCAAGAGGTGTCATGTAATGAATTGAATTGAACCCTAAGTCGCTAAGTCGTTCCAAACAACATGTGGCTTTTAATTTAGCTGAGGCACAGCCAAGACACACGGCATGATTATATAAATCACTCTGCTCTCATGATCCTTGACCCTCTCTCCCCTTCCTCCCCCCTTTCTCTCTTGCTCTCTCTCTCTCCATCTCTCGCTCTCTCTATCTCTTTATACATCTGTCTGTCTATCTGCCTCTCTCTCTTCATCTCTTTCTGTCTCTCTCTCCCTCTCTGTCTGCCTCTCCCTCTCTACCTCTGTCTGTCTCTCAGTCTGTTCCCCAGCTCTCTTCGGTTCCTCATCCAGCAGCACCTGGAGCTTCTCCATACTCTCCAGGAGAGGGTGCTCAAGTGCCAGTGGCAAGGCATCATGGGAGATGTATTCATGAAGCTCACTAGCAAAGAGGTAACCCGCAGAAATATAAAACGAGAATAATAAACTACAAATACAGCAAGTTTAACACAAAGCAGCAGTTAACAAAAGAAAGGACTTATTGAACAAGTTTAACTCATTTTCAATCATCTTTTCCATCCTTTTAACACAATTGAGATGGAAAATGTTGAGCGTCTTGTCTCCTAATGTTTGACCTCTGACCCTTGCCTGACCCTGGCCCCAGAGTGACTTCCTGGACTTCTACGTGTCATACCTGAAGGAGCTTCCAGACTGTCTGGCAGTGGTCAGCGTCCTCACCTCCAGCTCTGCCAACACAGCTGCTCAGCTGGAGGTATGTCACATGATCATCACATGACCTCGTACCATCACATGACCTGGTACCATGACATGACCTGTTACCATGACACATGATCATCACATGACCTAGTTCCATCACAATACCTAATGCCATCACATGACTATTATGCAATAAAATGTCCAGTCCAACCTGGCTCCCTGGTCTAACTTGTATCACTAGTGCTGTAATGCCTACGAGGTTTCACATTCTATATTTTTATGAATATATTAAAACCTAGCTTGTGCCCCTCCGTGTCTTCTCTGATTGGCTGGCCCATCCTCCCCTCTGCTGGTCAGTGTGACGTGATGGGCGACGAGTCTCGGCCGTCGCTCCACACTCTGCTGCTGCAGCCGGTCCAGAGGATCCCACAGTACACTCTGCTGCTGCAGGTACACACACACACACACACTCTCTGCTGCTGCATGTGCACACACACACACACACACTCTGCTGCAGGTACACACACACACACACACACACTGCTGCTGCAGGTACACACACACACACACACACTGCTGCTGCAGGTACACACACACACACACACACACACACACACACACACACACTGCTGCTGTAGTAGGGTTCATCAGTTCAACTTTAGAACAGTTTATTAACAAAAATAAATAAATATTAAACACTGCAAACATGCTGTAATAGCCTTAATAAAACACACCTTCCAGCATCTCACATGTGGCTCAAATGCCCTGTGCAACTTTAAGATAAAATAAAGTACAAAATATGAATTATGAAGTCGTTAAATGTTTAGAGGTAGACATTAATAAAAGGTGCAAAATGTAAACATTTAGAATTAAAACAATAAACATTTAACTGTGTAAAGAAAAAAATAAACACTCAAAAGTGCAAACATGCAACAAAAGTAAACAAGTAATAATAACAACTGTAATAATAATAATAAATATTATATACTGGCTTTACATCTCTTAAATGAAATCTGTAAACACTGTAAACCAGTCATTATGCAACACATTTTAGCTTGTCCACATCATTTAACACCATTATAGGGTTTTTGCCAGAAAGGCGTCATATCTTCCTCAATGACGTACGATACTTTATAGCATTATTTATATCTATAGCCCCGCCGCTACTTGAAGGCTTTCTTGGCTCCGCCCCCACGTGTAGTCGCTGGGCGCCACCGTCTCAGGCGCTTCAACAGGTTGCTCGTGTTTCCCGTCTTGGTCGACACGTCCGACGACATGTAGACGCAGACGCTCGTTTTCTGCGCCTTGTCATCAAACCAGTTTCATATCATAGACTTCGCGAGGCGCATTTTGTCGACAATTTCGTCACTTTGTAACTCTCGTTCCTCGCGGTGTCACTCATGCTGTTGTCCTTCCGTCGCGTCGCCATTTATACCAGCGCCTCGTGTCGTGGTATAACTGGGCGTGTCCAGCCAAAACACTGCAGACCGATTGGCTGTTGTCGCGTTTATTTCCAGTGCGTCATGACGCTGCTGTCAGATCTGTCCAGATCGAGAAAAATCAAGAAGGCTTATAGATCGAGATCGGAAAATATTTTATCGCGATCTCAATTCGAGATCGATTAATCGCCCAGCCCTATGCTGCAGGTACACACTTTTCGCACATTTTTTTTTCCCTGTGTGCAATGTTGAGTGTGTACATACAGTATATGTTTATATGTTACATATACATGTCTACATGCATATAAACACTAGCTCTGTGTGTGTGTGTGTGTGTGTGTCAGAGTCTGTTGAGACAGACGGAGCCGGACCACCCGGACTACTACCTGATCCTGGTCTCCATCCAGCAGTTCAGCTCCTTCACCTCGCTATACGAGGACCTGCTGCACACCAACAGGTCTCTGTACTGTCTAACCCCTACCTGCTCCTTAATGACCTGTCTCTGTACTGTCTAACCCCTACCTGCTCCTTAATGACCTGTCTCTGTACTGTCTAACCCCTACCTGCTCCTTAATGACCTGTCTCTGTACTGTCTAACCCCTACCTGCTCCTTAATGACCTGTCTCTGTACTGTCTAACCCCTACCTGCTCCTTAATGACCTGTCTCTGTACTGTCTAACCCCTACCTGCTCCTTAATGACCTGTCTCTGTACTGTCTAACCCCTACCTGCTCATTAATGACCTGTCTCTGTACTGTCTAACACCTACCTTTTAATCTTCCAAACCTTATTCACTACAAAACATGAATGAGGATGAGGACTGTGGTGAAGCCATGTTCCCCCCCATGCTCTCCTTTAGGTCCACCATGAAGCTGCTGTTTAGTGAGTGTGGGATTCAGAGCAACACCATGGGCTCCCCGTGTCCAATCAGCAGCTCCATGATGTGAGTTACCCAGCATGCATCACTCTGTCCACGCTCTATGATGCACTATGATACTAGTAGAGCCTGTAGAGCCTTACTCTCACTAGCATATTATCTCCTTCTCCATCCCTCCCTCTCTCCTCACCTCCTCACCTCTCCCTCCCTCCTCACCGCCTTGCCTTCCTCCTCCCCTCTCTCCTGTCCTCTAGAGAGCACGTTAACCAGGTGAAGCACAGTAAGCAGCGGCTCCTGGATCAGATCCACTCCCGGAGCCGGGACCGCCTACCCCGGACTACCAGGAATACCCGGACTGGTGCGGGGGGGACCCGGACTCCCAGCAGCGCTACCAGAAAGAGCGCTCCAACCCCCCGCTGCTCTACTTCAGCCCTGAGCCCGAACCCCGGAGTCCCAAGCAGACAGGTTCATAATACACACCCAGCAGCAACGCAAAGATATAGTTTACCGAGCGTGCCGTGGCCATGCCGTAACCACCAGTGACCCGTCTCCAGGGTTACGCAGCATCCCGGAGAGAGACGCCGGGTCCAAGGCGTCCTGTAAGAACCGCCTGACCTCCAGGGGGGGGCCCGGGCGGCGCGGAGCTCCACCCGGGCTCAGCCGGCTCGGCGCTGGCCCAGGCCCTGGGGGAGTTCCTCCTGCCAGGGGAGGGCCCCGAGGAGACGGAGGGGCTCCGCGGTGGGGAGGAGGAGGACGGAGACTCCCTGCACCAACGACGCCTCCCTCTTCGACCAGTGCTCCTCCGGCTCCTCGGACTCCTCCATCGACATCGCCTTCGTCCGGTGTCCCAGGGCGTCCTCCGCGTCCCACCGGGCCGTGGCGGCCAGTGTGTCCACGCCCCGCGAGGCCTACGGGGGTAGCAGCGGCGGCCCCCGTCCACTGGGCCAGGGGGGGCCCGCTACAGCAGGTTCCCCGGCCGGGGGTGCGTGTCCCCGGACGAGGCAGTCATGATGCGTCACAGCGCCATCGCCCCCTGCAGGCCAGCCAAAGGCAGAGCAAGGTGAGGGCTTCACAGTCACTTGGTTGGTGGCTTGAAGACAAGGTGATAATGCTTTGATGAGGGATAATGATGTGATTATGAAATGATAATCAGGTGATGATGATGTCATGAGGTGATAGTGATATGGTAATGCGGTAATAATGGAGAGATAGTGGTGTGATAATACAGTGATAATACAGTAGTGTGATATTGGTGTGATAATGGTGTATTAATGGTAGGGTTGGGTATCGTTTAGATTTATCCGATACCGGTGCCAAACCGATACTTTTAAAACGATACCGGTGCCAAAACGGTGCCAGAACCGATACCTTCTTTAAAAAGAGCAAACAACAACCAGTGTTAATTTCGTTAACGAAATGTTTGACGAAAAATATGCGTTAACGACCTTTTTCCCATGACTAAGACGTGACGTTGACGTGACGAAAACGGATCTTTGAAAATAAAAACTGTGACTAAATCTATTTTTACTTTCGTTGACGAGACGAGACGAGACGAAAATGTTAGTGGTGGACGAACGGACATTCAAAATTGAATTAATTATTAAAGAGTTTGATTCCAAAACGCGATAAGCGCCATTAACAAAAAAAAAAAGAATCGTTTCTGCAAAACGCGACAACCGGCTAGTTTCTCTGCATTATATTATTATATTATTATATTATTATATTATTATATTATTCCCTTTCTTTCCAAACTGTGATAAACGCCACGACAGATTTTCAGCAGACTCAGATATATCCGCTCGGCCAATCACAGCGCGCCATTCCCGTGACTTAACTAGCCTAGTGACAGCTGTCAAGTCCTGTCAGGACAACACACACACACACACACACATATCGTAAGAGATTTTAAGCGAAATTATTCATTGAATGAAATAATGAATAACTTTGATGGAACAGAGGAGCCGGTGGTTGTTTCTACAGTGGGAAAAAAACAAACCATCAAAAGATCATCATAGACGGGAGAATGTGAAGAAAATGCGACATTCCTGGCGGTGGTCGCTAGACCTTATTAAGACGCAGAAGCGCCTGGTCCTGTTCAACTTTAGTTGAATGAGCGTAGAAACACTGGACGTTTTGATCAAGATCACCAGCAATGAGCTGATCACCGTGACTACAGTCCGTCTTCTTGGTGTGTGTGTTGCCGGCGATTTCTTACACACACACACACACAAGACGGACTGTAGTCACACTTATCAACTCATTGCTGGTGATCTTGATCAAAACGTCCAGTCTTTCTACGCTCATTCAAGTAAAGTTGAACAGGACCAGGCGCTTCTGCGTCTTATAACAGTTAATAAGGTCCAGCGACTGGGGGGGGGGCAGGCGCGCATTGTCGGGTTTTTATCAATCAGATGAATGCATCAAATCTTCGCGCAGTATGACGATCTATGCAATCACTAGAAGGATACCCGGTCTGAAATGCGGTGGATATTTAAAATGGCATTTTAACTACTGGCACCGAAATGAGGCACCGAAATATGCGTTTTGATTCGGTACGGTTAGTACCGGTTGTACGGGAACCGGTTCCATAGTGGTACCGGTTCTCGGTACCCATCCCTAATTATTGATAGTGTTGTGATAATGATGTGATAATTGCGTTCTCCATCAGTCACTGAACGGTCTGCAGCTGGACAGTACGGTGAGCGGTGTGGGCGCAGGTCCAGACCACTGCCACAGGAGGGCGCTGGAGAGACAGGGCAGCAACAAGGGGTTTCCTACCCCAACACGCAGGGCCCAGAGCAGCCGGGGAAACAGCCCACATTCCCTGGAGGACAAACACATCACCACGACCACTAAGGTATATCAATACACAATTATATTATATAATATAATATAGTATAATATAATACAAGCAACAAGACAAACACAACAGGACAAACACTTCACCACTACCATACCCAACTTTCAGGCCCCATTCTGTGAGTTTGCAGCGGTTATGAATGAGACCTCAGATCCCTATATAACCTGAGCCCCGTCTGTCAGGAACCCGGGGGGGCCGTGGGGGCGGAGGAGCCTAAGTGGAGAGGAGGAGCCGAAGAGATTAACCACACCCCTCTGAGTGACAGGAGCAGGAAGCAGGAGAAAGGAGGCTTTAGGAGCTCCTTCAAGAGACTCTTCAAGAAGAAGTAGGGAACATACTGTGATGATAATGTATTGATATCAGGATATACATGTTATATATACATAATATGATTTATATATCATTCATCACCACCTTCCATCTTAGGGAACCACTTTCTAGATGATTTAATAATACACATGTACTCCTCAGTACAATGGTCATGTCTGTCTGTCTCTCTTCCTGTCTGTCCATCTGTTTGCCTGTCTACCTACCTGGCTGTCTCTCTATAGAAATGCGGAGGATAAGAAGGAGAAGAGTGAGACCAGCGATCATGAGTCCAGTAAGACTCAGAGACCAGGACAGCTGGAGGCAGACCGCAGTACTGCAGTGTAACCACCGCACACACACACATACACACGCACGCACACGCACACACACAAACACACACATACCCGTACACCTTACACAATAGCCTACACGTATATGTGTCTGTTCTCTGTTGGGGTCATTTCATATTTTATTTATCACCTTAACTCCTGTCTGTTATCTGATCTATGATCTATTCATAGATTATCTATAACCTGTTTATATATGATCTTTGGTCTATGATACCGAGACTCAGGTGAACGAGATATTGTGACTCATGTACTCTTGTATCTATGCAAGACTATGTATTTGTGTTTATAAATATATATAAAACATGATTCTTCCAGACCATCTTGTGTGATCATTTAAAATTTGACATTTATTTTGTAAAGAGCAGACTGTGATCAGAAGCCAGAACTTTCAATAAATGCTACATATATATGATCAATTCTACTCATTCAATATTCATGCTTATAGGAAGTTACTATTCACAGAGCAAACAACAAATGATTACTTCTATTTTCTCTTTTTAATGCGTTAACCGGCCATCTCAATCTGTTACACTTCCCGTTAACGAGCTACTACAGGGTTGCTACTGTGATCCTCCATCCTTCACCTCAGTAGTAGTAGGAGTGTTGGGTAGAGTCTGTACACCTGACCAGCGGACTCAGGCTGTCCGAGGGGCAGGGATGAAAATAGTCAAAGTGGAACCAGCACTGGAAGGGCACCCTAGAGGACACTAAATCACATTTTCTCCACTGGAAGTGCGAGACTGTTACTCGCACAGTATTACGTTTTTTGATACCAGGGCACTTTATCAGGCTTTATCTACCATAGGGACTTCCAAGGGGCCAATTTTTTTACCTGACAATAACAAATGTGCACATTATCGTCAATTTCTAAAATTGTAAACTTAGAGGCATCAATAAAGCCAATTAGAGCAGAGGAGTTTTGCCTTCTATACTTTTCAGCTGCTTCTTTCAAATCATAGATACACAAATCAGTACCATGCTTTGAAGCCAAACTGATTGTCTGTTGTACAAATACCGTAAATCTGTCAACGAGCCTGTGAGTCATAAAGTCAGATAAAGCAATGACAAGAAGAAGAGCTGCAACCTTTGTGCTTGCAAACTCTGCAGTGATCTGATCTGAACCACTTGCTTTATAATCTGATAGCTGTTGTCATTGGTTGTAATTCCCAATGTGTTGGCTAGATGGCCTACTTTGTATGCAATACTTTTAACACAGTTAAATAAAACAGAGTAATGTTGCCTCCACAACTCAGCTACATTATGGTCTCCAAAAACTCCCTCTGTAGTGCATGGTAGTCTGTATTACCCTGTTCAGAGCCTCTCTCAGCCCCTTTGAAGGAGCTTTTCAGCCAGGCACAGTTAACTTTAAGTCATCTCAGGAAGACAACATCAAGAATCATAACTAATGGTACATGATCAGGCATGGATGTCTCATACTAAATGAATATTGATTGCATAATAGCAAGCACGCTAATACAATCATGCATGCAGTCATGCTGTTGTGTGACAGGCTTCACTTGTGTATGAATAGCTAATCTGCATTAATAAACTGTTATTAATCTTTGTGTGTGATGCTTCAGTCCTTATGACATCTCTCGCTGGGTCCTGCGTCTTGTGTCATAGGATACCCCCCCCCCCCCCCCCCCCCCCTCCCCCCCCCCCCCCCCCCCCCCCCCCCCCATCGTGGAAACTGTCATTCAAAGAGTTACATTTCCCCAAATCCTGTTTAGGTTAAAAACTTTGTTCTAAACACACAATATCACAGTTTTGCAGCAAGTTGCCAACAACTATACGTCAGGTCCTGTCTCCTGCCCCCGACAGCATATGGGAATTTAAGCACCAATCGGCACAATTTCCCCAAGTGTGCTAGACCCCCAAACTCCCGCCTTCAGAACTGACTTGTAGATCTCTGCAACGTTGCATTCAACACACACACTTTAAACAGCTTTTCTTTAAAATGGTTTGCCAGCGTCTCTGGTCTCAAGGTCTGCTGAGAAGCGAAAACACTCACAAACGTGTTCGAACCACTTATGTGTTCTTGTGCCAACAATGGGCTTCAGCCCTTAGAGATAGGGTGAGGAGCTCAGACATCCGGAGGGAGCTCGGAGTAGAGCCGCTGCTCCTCCGCATCGAAAGGAGTCAGCTGAGGTGGTTCGGGCATCTGATTAGGATGCCCCCCGGGCGCCTCCCTTTGGAGGTTTTCCGGGCACGTCCAACTGGGAGGAGACCCCGGGGCAGACCCAGAACCCGCTGGAGAGATTATATATCTCGTCTGGCCTGGGAACGCCTCGGGATCCCCCAGGAGGAACTAGAGAGTGTGGCTGGGGAGAAGGAAGCCTGGGGGGCCCTGCTTAGCCGGCTGCCACCGCGACCCGAACCCGGATAAGCGGACGCGAATGGATGGATGGATGGATGGATTTATATGTGTATTGCTCACCTGGACATTTTTGCTGTATATTCCATTTCATTTTATATTTCATTTACCGTACTTATTTTACAGAGAATGTATATTCATAGTTCTATTTCTATTTTGTATTCTTTTATAATTACTGTCGGCTGTCGGGCGTTTTGCACAAAAAGGTTTTCACTCACTGCTTATACTCACGTGTAAATTGTGAAGTGACAATAAAATACTTGAAACTTGAAACTTGAAAAGACTTGAGTGAATCTGATGGGGTCTGGGAGTGAGTTCCACAGCTGTGGAGCAGCACAACTGAAAGCCCTGGCTCCCATGGTTTTAAGTCTGCAGCGTGGCTGCTGCAGAGAGATGGAGCTGGAGGAGCGGAGTGTACGTGTTGGGCAGGAGAACGAGCCTGTGAGTCATAAAGTCAGATAAAGCAATGACAAGAAGAAGAGCTGCAACCTTTGTGCTTGCAAACTCTGCAGTGATCTGATCTGAACCACTTGCTTTATAATCTGATAGCTGTTGTCATTGGTTGTAATTCCCAATGTGTTGGCTAGATGGCCTACTTTGTATGCAATACTTTTAACACAGTTAAATAAAACAGAGTAATGTTGCCTCCACAACTCAGCGACATTATGGTCTCCAAAAACTCCCTCTGTAGTGCATGGTAGTCTGTATTACCCTGTTCAGAGCCTCTCTCAGCCCCTTTGAAGGAGCTTTTCAGCCAGGCACAGTTAACTTTAAGTCATCTCAGGAAGACAACATCAAGAATGTCGTGGCAATTCTATAATTGCATCTAGGGCAATGAGATCTTCAAACTGAAGTAAACACAATACTTGTAGAAATTAAGAGTATTTTAATGAATGCATTCACCAGACTCCTCTCTAGCAGAGTGAGTACAAACAGAGATTTTCATGTGGCTTTTAAGGCCATTTTACACCCCCGGTGGGTTCTCGGGTCAGCAATACATCTCCAGCAATTGACCTCCCAATACCCAGTTGACATGGGATGGGGGATCTCTGCCTCCTGTATAAACATTCACCAGACTTAACCTTTTCCCTAGTTGCTTATCTGCATGACCAGTCGTCACCTTCATTTATGACTGGTCCAGGAAGGGGTCTCCTCCTGCCATATAATTTACCAAGTTTGCCTGTTGCAGAAAACAATCTACATCAAGAAACTTAATACCAAAAGGAAGAAAGGCCTGAAATGCAATTTCCCATTACAAGAATCATAACTAATGGTACATGATCAGGCATGGATGTCTCATACAAAATGAATATTGATTGCATAATAGCAAGCACGCTAATACAATCATGCATGCAGTCATGCTGTTGTGTGACAGGCTTCACTTGTGTATGAATAGCTAATCTGCATTAATAAACTGTTATTAATCTGTGTGTGATGCTTCAGTCCTTATGACATCTCTCGCTGGGTCCTGCGTCTTGTGTCATAGGATACCCCCCCCCCCCCCCATCGTGGAAACTGTCATTCAAAGAGTTACATTTCCCCAAATCCTGTTTAGGTTAAAAACTTTGTTCTAAACACACAATATCACAGTTTTCACAGATCATACTGATCCTCAGTATAACTCCTCATACGTCAGCCTTGTTTCACAAAAAAGCTCCATTTAGGCAAGTTTGGCAATGCTGCAGCAGTCCCTCCAGGGCCACACACAGGCATGGGCAGTGAAAGCCCCCCATACCTGCCGCGACATGAGCTCCCGGCGGCCAAAGCTGTGTGGGATGCAGAAGCCGGGGCAACACTGATGGAATCACCCATAACAGAAGATCCAGGGACACCCAACACCATGCCGTTGTCCCCAGCAGAAGCTCCGGGCCAGTGCACTCCCTCCTGCACGGGATCCACATGTCACTCAATACATCCAGGCTAAGGCTAGGCTTCTGCCACGACGTGGCTCCACATGGCGCTCCATGGTAGCAACTCTGGGATCAATGGTCGCAGGCCACAAACTGTTGCTGACTACCGGGACAAAGTTCAAACAACGCCCTTCTTGAGGACTCAATCCACTCAGAGTCAAAGGTGTTCGAAGCTTCTAGGAATCGTACAAGTTCATAAAATCGTCCTCTATGATAACTTTGCCGGCAGCAGTCTCATGAATTCCAGGTTTTTTTAGTTTCCACCATCTTTTCGTTGACAGCTCCGGAGAAAAAAAGGTTAGCAAATGCACTTCCTCATACTTTTTCCAGATGTAATGTGATTTCAGGATTTAAATAAAATGTGTCACAAAGTTATGGTAGAGGGTTCCCACTCTAGATGTAAGCATATCATTTTCCATAATCTTTCTATGCTCATGGTGGTTCATATGTAGGATGAAATTATTTGCAGGCTCTTCGTTCTTGATGTGTTTAGTTAGGAATGATTTGTACACAATGTTAATGATCTACTTTCAGGGGACTATTTAATATTGTCACTTGATATCAGAGTTGAGTAATCAGGACCTGAGGCCACACCTTGCATTTTGGTGAATTGATGCCAAACTGAGGTAAGGCTGGCTTTAGGTTTAGGGCTAGGATTAGCTCTGAGGTTAGGGGCTAGCTCTATGGTTACGGCTAGCTCAATGGCAAGGCCTAGCTCTAGGCTAAGAGACAAGCTCTAGGGTTAGGGCTTCACATGGTCATGATTAGCCTCTTCCTCCCTCAGCCTTGATGTACTTCCCGGCGCGCTACGGCCTGGCGTTGATGTCCTGCTATGGCATCTTCGTGGCATACACGCTGCGGGTCAACCTCAGTGTGGCCATGGTGGAGATGGTGGACATGCTAAATTCTACTGACCAGGCTAACCACACCGAGTCGGTGTGCCGACCCAGCCAGCCAAGTTTCAGACGCAACCACACGGTACGTCAGGATGGCAAGTTGAATTTATTTCTATAATAATAGCAGCTACTCAATGGACCTTTCCACAGTCAGTCACGCGGAGAATAATAACCAATGAGATTGCCTGATTTCTTAAGACCACGGCCCTTGCAACAGAGCCGCCATGATGTCCCACAAACAAAGCTCGTCCCGCGTTGTTGTGTTCATAGATTAGACTACAGCTACATTTAGTTAGAACAACATGGTTCTTAGATGCGCTTGGGGAACGTGCAATAATGACCACAGATATCCAGAGAGATTACAGGGAGCGCGTTTCATCCAGATTTGGAGTATCCATGCAGTCTGTATTTTAAATTTGGACAACTACATATGGCCTCATAGAGACATTATTATTAAAAACATGTCTGAAAACTTTAGAAAATAATTTCCTTCTACTTGAGTCATTATTGATGGTACTGAATGTAAGACCCAGGTGTCATCTGCACTGGCTTTACAGAGTCAGCTTTATAGTGACTAGAAGTCAAGCACAACCCTCAAAGCATTGACTGGATGTGATCCAAGTGGTTCTGTCATGTTTGTGTCTGAGTTATTTACAGGTGCTGTAACTGATAAGACAATTACTGAACGCAGTGGTTTTTATGATGTACTTAAAACACTGAAAGTTCACAAGTGCAACAATCAAATGGTTGATAGCGACTCCACACATCAATTTACAGCAGCGCCGACACAAAAAGCTACAAAGCTCGCTAATTAGTTAAAATTCAAAGGTTTATTTGTCACCTATTTCAGTGTACAGGTAGCCTGGAAATCCAGACCTACATCTAAAAAGCTGTAGGTCTGGTAATGAGCAATGAAAATGGCCCAACTCGAGGGGCGGCACCAAGAATGCGTTTGAAAATATCACTGCACGCAATTGGATAACACTACGACCAATCAGAAGAATACACGGGGTGACGGAAACGAGTTTGTTTTGGACAATAGTCGTAAATGTAGCCTAATGGAAATACCACGGAGATACCACTTTGGCAACGCAACGTTAACCTTGTAATATTCTTAGCCAAGGAATATTGAAATAAAGAGATGCAACCGAGTTGTCGTTTATGGATGTTTAATAGCAACTGCGCATGGTACCGAGCATGGGCGTAGAATTTAGTGGGGACGCTGGGGACATGTCCCCATCAATTAACAGAGCACCCCCCCCCATCAGAACCGCAAATTAACGGAGCACCCCCCCCCCAGACAAAAACTAACATGTTTTCAAAGTCATTAGAACTGTAATGGTTTTATTAAGTACTCGTATCGGTATTCGCTATCGGCAAGTACTCGGTCTGAAAAAAACATTTTCGATAGCCATCTTGCAATGTTTACTGACTGATTCCGTCGCAGCGCTGACGTCATCTGTTTAGCCCGCCTCTGGCCCGCCTATATCAGATACACCGATATGATTGGTTGATGCTCGAAACACTGGGCATAGCTAATGAGCATGTTACTCGTTACCAGAGTACTCGCTGAGCAAATTCTAATTGTGCTCTCGCGAGAACTCTGGATTTCCAGGGTAGTGTACAGGTACATTGAGCAGTGAAATGTTTTTTTCGCCAGGACCAGACTGCTACCGCGCCATTGTGTGATTAGCATAGCTCGGTGATTAGCCCATTGTAGCTAGTAGTTAG